>BMAO01025966.1:0-121794 GCA_019973975.1 Trichonephila clavata | reverse complement strand
TTCTTCCAAAACACCCTCCAACAAACATTCAACTAATTCTTCATTATAGTAATCACTCTGACAAATTCTATTCTTAATTTCTATCTTAAGTAAAGTATTATCGGCTTCGACTCCCAATTCTTTCACCATTTCTACCAATACTTCTTTTCTTTGCCTTAATAAGTACGCCATGATGCACTAATACACACAAACCCCAAAACTAAGCTTAATTGTCCCAAAAATTATACAAAACTCAACGCACACTAGAAATACACTAGACCTAGACTTAACTATAATTCATAAAAATCCTAAAAACAAAGCAGTACTCTCCACAGTAACTGAAACAATGAAACAAGTATAACTACTGTATACTTAACTATATTTCACAAATGTGCGCAAATCTTAAAAACAATACAGTACTCTGCACAGTGACTGTACCAACGAAACAAGTATAACTACTGTATACTTAACTATTTTTCACAAAAACGCACAAATCTTAAAAACAATACATTACTCTGCACAGTAACTGTATCAACAAAACAAGTATAACTACTATATACTTAACTATATTTCACAAATGTGCGCAAATCTTAAAAATAATACAGTACTCTACACAGTAACTGTACCAATGAAACAAGCATAACTACTATATACTTAACTATATTTCACAAATGTGCGCCAATCTTAAAAAACAATACAGTACTCTGCACAGTAACTGTACCAACGAAACAAGTATAACTACTATATACTTAACTATATTTCACAAACAACAATACTAATAAATCGCACATTTATACATCATACAAAACTTAAAAAATCTTTCTAGTCTCTCTTTCTAGTGTTTTCTAACTTTACCTAGTACGTAAATTCTCATACTACCAAAATTTTACATACATTAATCATAACAATAATGATAATCAATTGCTGCCCCGAGTATAATCTCAAAGAAAAGACTCTCCTTTCTGTTTCGAATCACTGCCAAAATCTATGACACACCTGGACGGAAATTCACAGCACTGAATACTCTCTTGACTTCTTCAAAATCAGCCGACGGAAATCAGGGTCTGTTTTCGGCTTTCCTCCGCTTGTTTCTTTCGTTGATTCATCCAACACGATTCACATACAGTAAAATGGACAGCAGGCTCTCCGGAAATTTTCCAGCAACAGGAACACACTTTAACGATAAGAATGGAGACACCACAGGAACTCAGGAGAAATTTGCGTTGTTTAAAGTTCTTTTAGTTTTCTTGCACACACGGCTGGCATTTTCTCTTTGTTATTTCTTTTTTCTCAAAAATTATTTTAAATAAAAAAAGGATTCGGGCATTTAATTAATTTGCCAAATGCCAATCCCACCTCTCTGCCACCAATTTAATTAGCTGTAACGTCTTGGCACCACATTTAAAATGTACGCTAAGCTAATTATTAAAGAATCTCTCGTTGTATTCTATCAGCCGTCTTTCCGGAGTCTCTTTGCTCCTTCCTTCGTCAGCAGGCCTCTCTCCTGGGTATCTCTCGTGGGAGTCTGGTGGAGTCTCTTCCTTCGTCCGCAGGGTTCAATTCCGGGAATCTCTCGTGGGAGTCCATCACGAGTCTCTCAGGAGTCTATCAGGAGTCTTCTCTTTTAAACACTAGGGGCGAGTTCACTCCACGCCCCTCATCAATCCCCATTGGCCGACCTCAGGGTTTTGCACCCGGCACCAACGGTCTTGCACGTCATCCATTCGTGCAGAGATGACAAAAGTCCGGTCCCTCTCAAAGGTTCCCGGTGACAAGGGCCCGGCTGACATCTGGCACTTCAAACACCTCGCCGCCGCCTGCAGAGGCGCCAGCATTCAAGACGTACAATCACTGCCCATGAATAGAAAATAATGCAGCGATGCCTAGCCCATAGTGTCCCCCAGACACACCAACGCCGACGGTCCAGCTGTCTGATACAACACAATGCAGCTAAAAACACGTTTTCTCCAGCTGTGGAAATGTTTATGAATAGAGGCGCTTTCTCCATTGTGACGACGTCACAGTATGAATTAATTCTAATGCTATTTGAGTAAAAAAATCAACTATTAAGTACTCTTATCAATTAATATGTGAAAGTTTGTTTTCCTAAGTTGGCCATGCTTTTTTTTTTCAATTCCTACTATTAGTTCACTCTCTCCCTATATTTATTTATTTATGTATATACCTTGTTCAAATTTTCAATCGCTAATAAAATACTTTTTATTTATCTCGTTGAAATTCAAATGCCCTTTTTTAAGCTTGCAGTTGATGACACTTGATTTTTAAATATTATAATTTATTAATTTTATTTTATTTTTTAATTTTAAGTTTATTTTGCGTTATTTCTGACGAAGTTTGCACCAACAGATGGCGCCAGTAAGTTTTTCTAATGAATTTTCTCTTGTGGCTTCGAATATATGTTTTTAAACTTGTAATTGGTATCTTGACGTTGATACAATTTTTTAAAAATATTAATTCATTAATTAAATTTAATTAACTAAAATAGAATCGTTCGTCGTTGACCTAAGTAGAAATTGACTTTAAAAAAGTTTTTATTATATTACTTGTTTTGTCATAACTTTGTTTATAGTCGTTCTGTGTATCGCCAGAGTCACATTTCAACCAAGATTTTCTCAAAAATTTTCCTTTTTGCTATTTGTTTTGAATTTCGTAAGGACATGAATTCAACCTGTATTCGTACAATTTTTTTATATGAGTATGAATTTGGTAATCATGTTGCAAAAGTTGTACGCCATATAAACCAGACATTTGGAGAGAATATTGTTATTGATCGAAAAGTGCAGCGTGGGCTTGAAAATTTTCGGTCTGTTAATTTTTCCGCACAAAATGAACCATGAGGAACATCCAAAGCATCTGGGGAAAATGATGTTCAGAAAGAATGGGTGTAAATTAATCCATCTGTATCTATTAGACCCCCTTTACATTGATGATATGCTTGAAAATTCAAAACCGTACACTAGCGTTTTTCAAACTTTGAGGCATTCTCAAGGGGAGGACTCACGTCCCCCCCTTGAGGGGACGTGATAAACCTACATGGGGGGGGACGAACATATTGAAAATTTGAAAATAAAAGATTATTATATATATATATATATATATATATTATTTTACTGAAAGGAAGCAAAACATATTATATTCTAAATAATAAAATACACATTTACACTGATATAATATGCGTGTAAATTTATCTGTAATTTACAATATATTTAACAATAATTTATCAATAATGAACACAGAACAAATTTAACAACATCTACTGACTCCCAAGGGCATATACAAAGTTATGTACAAAATTTAATACTTATCTTGATAATTTTTGCCGTATATAATTGTATTCGAATTGTATCTTTACGTCTAAATACATCATTGTTGAATTAAATACAATGTTATTGCACAAAAGGTGGGAAAGATGAAAATTATGATTAAAAATTGGGTCTCAAACATTGAAAGTTTGAGAAGCACTGCTATACGCCTATCATTCATTAATCGGTTTGACCCAGTACTTCTAGGCGACAAAGCTTGGCCGCATGCGTCGTACAAAACGATTGAGAAATTAAATGAACTTAAATACGAAATTTTGTAGCATCCAATACATTCATCGGATCTTTCAACAATCCACTTTTATTTTTAAAACATTTAAAAGAGTTTTACGGACGAAACACTATGAAAATGAACATAGTCCCAAAAATTCCATATCAAAGTTTATTAAATTTAAAAATCAAAACTTCTTTTTGACAGGCATCTTTGCAATAAAAAATCTTTTAAAAAGGTATATTGAAGGAAATGGTGCACGTTTTGATCAAATAAGCAATTTTTAAAAAAAGATATGCAGTTTTATATGTTCACTTAAAAATCTGACATTTTACACGCACCAATCTAATAAATACAACATTTTCATCTCTTACAAAAAAATAAAAATATTTATAAAAAAAGTAGTTTATATTCTGGAAATAAAAAAAAAATCATTTCATTGACTTAAATTTGAGATTTTATAATCTAATAGTTTTATTTAAGAGATTTATCAAATAGATGTAAATGATATACATATTTCATTTTCTAACGAATCGGAAGTTTGTAAATTCATCATTCAGAGAGACAAATGTAAATAAACGCTTTTCTCTTCAGGACGTTGGATCAAATTTATCTATCTTTAAAAAGCAAAATAATAAATTTCATTTAAAACTAACGAACACTTTCTTTTTGTACTCTACTTCTAGTTAAACTAAAAGAGACTTGATACAAAATTTAATTACCAAAGTATGTATCCATTCTCTAAAAATATATTTAATTATCCTACTCTTTCCTGTCCTCCAGACATTTTAAATTAGCAAATTAAAGAAAAGAAAAAAGCTCATTTGGCTGTAAAGGAAGACGTTTATTAAATGGCAAAAGGAACTTTTTTTAACTCCCTATTCAAAAGGTTAATTTATAAATATGAAATTGAGAACTCATAGAGCAGTAAGTTTATTGAGTTATTTTAGAAGGATTATTCACCGTGAGTTTTGCGAAACACATTGATTTATTTATAGACTTATTTAATTATAAGCGACTGTTTGTCTGGATTTTTGTAGACTTTTTCATGAAGATATATTTCGAGCTAAGGCAAATTATATATTTAAAATTGTTGAAAAAAGATAAAAGTTTTGTAAATAAAGCTCAAGTCTTTAAAATATATTTTTAATGCTTGATTTTATATTTGTTGTTTCTTATTTATATTGAAACACCCCACGTATATTATTTTTTCTGCAGCAATACTCTCTCCTTGTGGGAAAATTGAATTTTACAAACATTTTTCCTCAGCGTTAACTTGAAAAATGGCAACTTTAGAAGATGTGATCAATATTACCAGATTGGCGTGAAATTAGCAGATAAATTTTATATCACCAAAGAATCATCGAGAAGAGCCTAAGATCAGTTCTTTTCGAAATTTCTATGATGCTATATGAAGGACTTTTCAAACAAATGCCAAGTCAGTTCCGTTGAGATTTCAGAGAGATTAAAGCCTGTTTGTGCGTTGGCAGCAATAACAGAGAGAGACTGTTCCTGCAAGTGGAACTGTTCTACAGAGATGTTTCTGGAATGATGTTAAGCTTGTTTAAATACCTATAGGTTTTGCAATATTGAAAATAATCTGTTGTTATATTTCTTTGTGTCTATACATCGATTTGTCTTCGTTAAGTCATCTGTTCGTTCTTGCCCATTAATATATCATTTCTGCATTTTTTTATATATGATTTTAGATTGTTCTGACGATACTAATCTTTTTCATTAATTAATGTTCCTTTCATAAGTTTTCTTGAGATTGTCGATGGAAAATACACTGCATACTTTGTAAAGAGCAACAACAGCCTAACTCCGTTGTAGCTGTTACGTGGATTTCAGTTTAAGAACATCTTTTTCAGTCTTAAGACGATTGTAGTTTGGAAAACATTTATTAAGCTATTGAGGAGGTTTTAAAACTTTGCATTGCTAATAGTGTCAATACATATATTTGAATACTGAATGTTAGTCGAAGCTCTATTCAGCATCTTTGTGACTGAACGACAAAGAGTATTTTCCAGCTTTTAAACTACCCAAGTGCTGATGTTAAGAACTTTTTTCAATGGGTACCATTGCACGTGAATATCTGAAGGAATGAGATTGTAGATAGTCTGGCCAGAGAGAGAGGCTATAAGGATTGTACACATGGTGGCTGCCTTACTTTTTCAGGAATTCCTACTCGGGTCAAATAAGCTATCAGTTACAATATTTTTGGATGCAGGCTCCAGGACATGAGTAGTATGAAGGAAACTGTCTTGAGGCTGCTTTGCTTGGGACAAGCAGTGGGCTAGATTAAATTATTTTTGCTAGGCTTCGCAGTGGACATACTCGAGCTCAATGACATGTGACGGGGGTTAAATTTAACCATTCTTGTCCGAATTGGAACTTGACTCAAGTCGCCCATACCCACATCTTAGTTGCCAATAGAGCCAGCAGTTCTTAAGTTTTGCTACAGTCCTGTATTGTTTGAAAATGCACGGTTCACATGGTCTTGATCTAGATGTTTCTGTTGATCAAGTGGACAACAGCGTCACATTTTATAATTAAAATCAAAAAATTATATATATATATATATATATATATATATATATAACAAGGTATCAGTTAGTGATAAATCTAATATATATTTAAATATTAATAACTTTATTAAACATTGTATAGAACACAGTTACCCTCCTAAATTTATAAAAAGATATATAACAGTTAAATAAAAAAAAAGTTTTTCCATTTGTACAGTTTATAGATAGATGGCGCCTCTAGCTAAGTAATTTTGTAATAATATATTTTATTAAAAATTAATCGTTTATGCCTGGATGGTATTTTTATTTTCTATAAATTTTTAAAATAAAATATAGAATTTTTAAAGGTTTATATATAGTAATAATGCTACTTTATCAATACATAATAATTATATGCGTTACTGTTATTGTCCATAAGAGGCGAATATGTATTCACGTGGTAAGTCTTATATTTAGTTTAGCTTTGATTTTAAATATTTTAGTAATTAAAGGCTATAACATTATAGTATTACATTAATAGATTATGGTTTTATCTATAATATAGTTAAACTTCTCTAGAAATTTATTGCTTTCCCTATGGCCCAGAATACTGGCAAATTCAGGTGAAGGTTGGCTGGCCAGAAAACTTTGTTTAAACCTGCATTCCTAGTTCCTAAGGCTGGAAGTTTGCTTTTAGTATTTCTGTGGCTAAATCTTTTCTATTATGACGATAGATATCTTAGGTATATAACTATTTTTAGTATATTTTTTGAAATATATATATATATATATATTTCAGATATTTTTTTTTAAATTTCAGGCCACACGAATTTTTGAAAAACGAAGTTTTAATACAGGTTTAATAAAATAAGTTAGTAATTTAAAGAGCAATTAATGAATAAATAAGCTCAAATCCCATAAAAATTATTTTTTATTAAAATGACGTCTAAATTGAAACATAATGAATTTTACAAAATTCGTCCAGATATGTATTTTTGTTATGAAAATAAACTAAATATATTTAAATCAGTTAAGAAAGTAAATGCCAGAGAACCGAATATTCAAGGATTCAAATAATAAATTTTTTGTTTCATTTTCGATTTATTATTTTTCAAATAATAAATTGTTTGTCTAAATTCCTCTAGACTACATGAAAAGTACCCCATCAACTGAATACCAATACCTTTCTCCTCTCTATCTGCCAAAAAATTAGTGATGATATTTACTGACAAAATTGAGAAAAAGCTTTTATTTTTCAGTTCAAGTTTGAAAAAATATTGAGATACTTTTTGTCTTATACTTTTAATTGGTTTATCCCCACGAATAAATAAAAAAATTATTTTCTGTCAAAAATATATCTCTACTCAAAAACTCAAATGAATGATTGAGAAAATTTTATTTTTTGTTAGAACATTTAATAGGAAAAAAGACAATTGTTAATGTTCTTGCTGTTTAATTAAAAATATCGAAAAACTTATCGTTTAACAATACGCGTGATCCATTATTCATTATCGAAAGTGCATTATCCAGTTTAATTAAAAAACAAATTCATGTTTGCAACATACAGATGTTCCCTTCTATAATTTATGCAATAAAGTACTTATGTGCCTGGTATTTTTCAAAAATTTAAATGCATTTATTCCAACTCGTTTTTAAAAAGAAACAAAAAATATTCTTAAAGTGTTTATCTCCTTCTTCTACCCAAGTGAACTGTTTCATTAAGTAGAATTCTGGATATTTTTAACTCTAGCTTAAAATGCCAATCTCAGGTTGCGTTTTCGAGTAATTTGATTTTCGTTAACCATACCCAGCAGATAAAAATAATGTTTTCCTTTTTTGTGTGTGGTTTGTATTTTTATGTAGTTGTTCTATGCTTTTAGTAAATGGGATTTAGGGATAGCATGCAACAAAGAAACCAGAATTTTTAAAAGAAAGTAAATAACCGCTATCGCGATGAATTTTTCATTGTTGCAAAACTGTGTTTTATTAAATTTGTTTTAAATTTCATTTACGTTTAAGTCGTCTGAATAGAAAACTGCAAAATAATTGATTTAAAAAATTATCCTACAAATTTGTATTTTTTCTTAATATTCTTACTGGTGCTGGATAAAATTGAATGCTTACATGTATACATTTTAGTAAACTGCTTAAAATTGACGCATTGTACTGAAATTAAATTTTTTTTTCTTTTCAGATTAATCATTTTAAGAGATTTCATGCAAATGTAAACTTCAGAAGCTGTAATTTCATGAAAAAAATGATAAAGGTAAGGGATTATCTATATTCGTTCAAATTAAGCGTATAATAAATTTATACATTATATGAGGATTTGTCAAGCTACTGCACACGAGCCACATTTAACACGTGGTACAATTCTCAATGGCGCTCTAGGCTACTCTACAATTTTGTCAATTTTTAATTGGATAGAAATTGATAATTTTGAAATGAAGCTTATTGGATTCACATCTTCAGAAGTATGGAAAGCATCATTTGTAGAATTATGAAAAAATCTGAAAGATCTAACGATAAGCCGATAGCTATTTCAAATTATCAGTTGTCATTGATGAAGAGGTTTAACAGTTTGAAGATAAAAAATTGAATGTACTCAGCTTTCCGCTTTTGGTTCTACATACCTATGTATATAAGTAAAAGATCTTGGTTGGAGCTTACATGTTTTGAGTGGTATTGTTTCTGAGTGTCACCCTTTAAAGTAGTCCCTTTGATAACCATCTATCTGCCATCCCTTATTTGTGTTTCCCAGTTCATAAGGCAAAAACACACTTTTATTACTTTCCTTCTTCAAGTGGACAATAGACCGACCGCACTTGTTGTCAGCCATCCATATCTTTCGTTTATCTCGTGACCTTGCAACACATGCCTTCAGAAAGGAATGTCCACTATTTGTGAAGAAGAGATTTTTAGGATTGTGTGTATTTTTTGCGTCTGAAAGTGACATGTGACGATTTATCACTGATCTATGTGACATGACATGTGGCGCCAAACAGGGCATGGACCGGACTGGACACTGCCTTGAAGAACCAAGGGTGCTGGGGCCATAGTCTGAAAGAACCGATAATAGATTAAACAGACTTTTAAAGATAACAATTTTTTTTGTCGAAAAATATTTCTTTTGTATAGTATGTATTCTTTTAATAATTGTTATTAATGCATAAATGTAAAATTTAGGAAAATACATGACTTTTCCCTTCTCTGTAATATTTATAATGTATAATATGTACTTTAAAATAATTGTATACATATCTACACAATTGTTGTTTTACTGTATAGTTTCAAACTGAAATGTATTAGAATTAAATTTCTCTTCGTTTATTTTGGGAGTTTTTTCCTGCCCTCTTGATAATTCGAAGTTTTTCATTGGTCCCTCCAACTTCAAATTGTCGAGAGTTGACTGTATATATAGAGACAGATAGAGAGTGAGAGAATTTATTCACACACACATGCAGTTTTTTTATCATATAGTACAAGCCTTAGACGACTGAGACGAAAGAAATCCCTATTCGGATGGATTCTATTCCTATCCTTTGTTATTTTCAACTTGCAGAAGGTGGCGCTGGTGCATATTTAACCTAAATCTAACCGTATATGTCAAGAAATTTTTTTTACCAAAACTTATAATTTGTGTTTACTGTTTACCTCTTTTCTTGTTTAATAACATTATGTTTATTCGAAAATTTTATAATTGAACCCCTTATCGTAAAAATAATGAACTTCTATAAAAATTAGAAAGTTCAAAATAAAAAAGAAATGTATATACACAGTCGACACTCGCTAATTCAAACCTTCGCTAATACGAACCTCTCTCTAATTCGAAGTATGAGCTCAGTCCTTAGAACAGCTCTTGATATTTCGAAATAAAACAATATGTTTTGGTACACTGATTATTTGGAAGTAAAATCTGTGGTCGGCTAGAATACAACACGTAATAATTCGAAGTAATCTAATAAAACTCTCGGCAATTCAAACCTCACTATCACGTGGATTCCTTTAGCAAACAGGTTGGAGCTCACATGTTTTGTGTTGTATTGTCTCTGCTTGTTTCCCCTGTAAAAGGAACACAAGTTCACAGCATAGTCTATAAATCACACACAAAATGTGTGATTTATAGACTATACTGTGAACTTGTGTTTCTTTTCTTATTTTTTCTTTCATTATTTTTTGTGTTGTCCTTTGTTTTTTGTCAATATTCTCTGCTTCCCATTTTGTTTGCAGTTGTCTTGTAATCCGCCATTGGAAATAAAAAAAAATGTTTCCCCTGTAACGTAGCCCCTTTGATGACCATCGGAGTTGACTCCGATATCTCTGACAGGAGCTAAAGTATCACTAAGCTAACAACGAAACTTTTTCCTTCACAATCATGTGGATGCGGACGTTTTTTTTTCAAGGTTCATTTATTCTAGAAAATGCTATTTGTTGAGTGCCTCGCCGCTTGTAAGAAGCTGTGATCGCTTCACAAATGTAGAGAAGTGAAATACGATCAGCGATTGGGGTGCCCCCGCTAAGACGCGGGGAGAGAGTGCAATGACGAGGAGATGGCCATGGGCTTTTGGAATAAATAGACATAGATACGAGACACAGTCCACTATCTTTTTGAGTATGAGTTTTTAAATTTAAACAGCTATCGATGGGCCAAAACACTATTGGCCAAGTTAGATTGAATGCCATAAAAAAAGATAATTTTTTTAACGAAAAAATCTATTATGTACAGTATGTATTCTTGTGTAATAGTTGTTTTTAATACATAAATGAATTATTTAATACAGGAATTTAAACTTCTCTTTAATATTTATACTGTATATTAAGTACTTTTTAAAAATACTTTAAAATACGTTTATACGTATGTACACAATTTTTGTTTTTTACATTGTTTCACATTTAAATGTGAAAGAAAAAAATTTCTCTTCATGTATTTTGGGAGTTTTTTACTACCCGCTTGATAACGCGAACTCTTGATTTTTCTCTCTCCAAGTTTTTCATTGGTTCCTTCAACTTCAAATTATAGAGTCGACTGTATAAATATATTTTTGCTACCACTTGGACTAACTACTCTCTACCATTTATCAAACCAGTTTAAGTGAACAATAAATCTTAATTAAGTCCATTGATTCCTTTGAACTAAGCACAACTGCTGAAGCATTCAACTTCTCTAATCCTTTTCCCATTTTCCCTTAAATGGTCGATTAAAATCCCCATGGGAGGCTAAAAAAAATCCCCATCCATCCAATTAAAATCCCTTTTTATGCTTTGTCAGCGAAATCAAGATAAAGTCTACCTCAGCTTTGTGACAAAATTGAGAATTGTCATCGAACTTTTCTTTTCAAAATACTTTATTTTATTCTCGTGGGGAACGGGAAAAATTTTCTTTTTCACCAATATAAATGCACATTTTTTCATTAAGTTATATAAATTTATTTTCCTATTTGCTTTTATACTTTCCGACGAGATTTTAATAAAAAAGGTAATTATGTAAAGCAAAAGTTTCGAATCATTAATGACATTAATTAAATTAATATTTTAAAATTTCTGTGCACATGATGTTAATTAAATTTTAATTTGTAAAGTATTTTAAAGTTAATCTAAATCACGGAGACGTTAATTGGTTTTAAAAACGATTATCATACTTTTTGCTGATTTATTAAAATATTAATAATTTCGTTTTAATGTAATTACAGCTAATGCATTAATGTAATTTAATTTTCTTATTTATTATTTAAATAAAATGTTTGTTTAATACTGTTTGCAATCTCTAACGTAAAATATTTTATTTGCGTCATTGTAATTGACTGAAAAAAAAGTAATTTACCTCTATCATTTTAAATTATTGGAAATTAGAATTTTATTGTAATTTGTTTTTCACTATAAATAAAATTTTAAGATAGAATTAAAACTGCAGTGAGTGAGAGAGATTGATATGAACGTCGCATCATTAGACAACACGAAGGATATTGGTGACGGACTTCGTAGTTTTGAGCCTCGGTCAAATGATAAAGACGACACCTGAGCTGGCATCCCCTCCTAACTACTACACCACACCACACAAACGAGAAGGGTGCATTGAGCCTTGACAAATTTAATATGAATCTTCTCTCTGTACACGAAAGATCTTCAGTAACAATAGGACTCGAGTCCAACATAATCCACCCACTTGACACGACAGTACTTATTAACTGCTTCCTAATGGATTTCATTAATTACGAAATAGGTTGAGATTCAAAACACTACTTTGGCATCTATTTGTGGTACAGAGAGGCTGTTGAGGCTCATAGTTCTGACGTTGGCGTGGTGGGAAGGTTTAGTGAGTAGAATATTAGTTCAAGTATCGACCTCATCACTTAATTCAGAATTACGAGGTTTGTCGCCAATAGTCTTCGTGTTGTTGAGAAGACCAGTCAATGCGTATCTATCCGGTTACATCTGAAACACAGGTTGCGGTAGCCGAGCAGTTATGGTCATGAAGTGGCCAGCATTTTCGAGTCTCAGATTCAAATTCTGGTTCCACTAAAACCTCGTCGTGTAGAGTATTGGGAGTTCATCTGCTTTGAATCTGTGGAAGGTTAAAGTTCTATCATTGTCGTGGTATAGAAGCTTTAAGTAAAGGAGAACGAAATACCAGCTCAAGAGTCGTCCTCACCACTTGACCGTCATTCAAATGTAAGAGGTTCTTCGTGAAAAGAGTTCGTGTAATTCTTTAGAATTCGCCACGCGCGACGTAAATTAAAATCAAACCAAACACTTCAAATACAAGTAAATGAATCACTGAATCAATATTTACGATATTTGAAACTCTCATTCACTTTTATAACGAGAAAATAAAATGTACTGCAGTAATTAAAACTTGAGAGCGAAAATATGAGCTTAATTATACAGTTCAAATGAGAATTTTTTATATTTTCCAATTTTAAGCAATGATTCAAAAACATTATAAACTGCGTGATAACTTTATAGTGCGACGTTAATAAAAAATCCCTCAAGAGTATAAGGAATTTGCATCTCTTCTTCCCTGTTACCCGGCTAGAGGTGTGGGAGGAACTAAATGATCAGACGACATGATGAACTTCAATTACTTATATATTTATCACTATATTCAACTCAGACACAAATAACACTCTAAATAAGATAACCTTGATCAGACAGAGCACGGGGGTGAGACGAGATGAGTTGGGAGAATATATACAATAATGCAGATCTATGTTTAAGATAACTTTATCCAGGGCTTGTTTAATTAATGACCCCACTAATAATTTAACTCTTTAACATGAACTTGATTAAGGATCACAGTACCTAAAATCTAGCGGTCTTCTAATCCTTGCGTTTACTTTAATACGGCTCCAACAGTTGAACTAAGTGCTTTCTTAAAATTTCAACTTCTCGCTTCCTACACTGTTTACGTATTCCTTTCCCTGTGGATTTACCACACTTCTCATTTATTCATAATTCACTTCACTTCTAAACTATTCTCACTTCACTAACTCTCAAACTCGCGAATACAGAATATATATATATATATAATTTAATTTGCATAATCAAGCTTTTTTTTCTTCGGAGAAAGTTGGTTGAAAAATTGTTTCCCCAAAAAGAATTCCCCAGAGGTTAATAGAAGAAACTGTATAGATCCATCACAAGATTTCTCCCCTTCTTAGAGAATAAATGAGGAAACTCGTGAGAATCCTACTACACTGTATTAAGCTGGATCTTGTAATCTGCGCAAAATAACAATTACCAATGCAACTAAATAAAACTTTATTATTTTTCTAAAATTTTCACACCATTTTAAATATTAAATTAATGCCTAATTTTTTTAATCAAATTCTAAATTCACGTTCTTTTAGTAACGAATTTTAATCTTTTAACGGCGTAACATTCTGCAAATAAATATCTTTCAGTTTGTTACTACTTTTATTCAAACAAAAGCACAAAATAGATTTTTAACTCCAAAAGAGCCTTAAAAAGTGGAGAAAGTTTGGAGAAAAGGCTCAAAGATCATTAAAAACTTTCTAGCAAGCCCTGCAATTTATAATCTTTTCTTTCCAATCAAAAAGGGTTGTCATGGATCATTTAGAAAGAAGGAGGGCAATTGGGTGAACGGCGTTGAAATATTTGTTTTTAAACACCAGGCGATTTTAATGAAGTAAACTTCATCCTCTTTAGAGCAGAATACAAGGAGATAATATCTCGTAGAGTTTAGTGGGAGAAAAGTCGATTATATTAAGGTTCTTTTAAAAAAAATGTTCTTTCTTTGTATAATGACTTTTGCTGAAAAATTTAAGAAGTATCCTTGCAATTTTTTTAAAGTGTCGAAAAAAGTTCAGGCCGTAGAGAGGGCAATTTGAATAAGTCTTTATAGAGGGAGTAAAAAATCAGAAGACGCTCAACTAACGTGGAAAATTAATACTTTAAGAAGACTTCAGTGTTCCTTTTAATAAGAAAAAAAAATGTTAAAAACTGACAGCTCTCTGGGAAGCAAAAGTCTTTAATTATGCTTTGTTTGTTGACAGAGTATTTATAGAACTGAATTATTTTTTTCTTAATGTTAATTTTTTTAAAACAATGTACAATGTACACAATGTACAATAAACACTTCTTGTAGTAACTCAAACTTTAACTGAATATGTTTTACCCTACCTCTAAAAACCCAATATTTAATAATATTTGCTGAATATTTTTCAATAACGCTTTTATAATATTACTTACCGTATAATCCAGCGTATACTCTTCAGCGTACACTTTTAGCACACAAAATTAAAATCTAAATTTATGAGTGCGCCTTATACACTGAGTATAAAAGTGAGAGATTTAAAAATAAAAAACAAATTAAGATTTTGTGTATATCGAAACCTTTTTTATTAGAAGAAATATTTCATTAGGAACTTAAACGACTGCAGTTCTAAAAATATGCTATGTTTTCTAAGGCTTGGAATAATATCTTGTATAAATGACTTCAAAACAACAGTTTTGCACGAACGTTTCACGGTTTTTTTTGTAAAAGAAAGAATGTGAGCTTCATACGGCAAAGATACATAAAAATTAAAAATTGAAGCTGCAAAGTACAGGTGTGCGTTCTAAGGATCTGCGGGCGTTAGGCATTGGATCTGACGGTAATCAAATTCTTTGATTAATTATTATCATTACACACCGGACACTTGTAATTTTAAGTCAAAGGGGAGTGACTAGAAAAACACCTAACGTAACACTTCGCTCTCCAAACTTTTACACCACGCCACTTGAGGAATTTGAGCATTGACAACCTTTCTACATAGAGGGGAGTGGAACCTGCAACTCGATAAAAAAAAGCAGGTCAAGAGTTTGCAACCCTCATTTATACGTTTATTTTAATTTGCCAATTTTGAGGGAGAAACGTACTCTCAGTTTTTACACAGACCACTTTAGATTGGAAAAAATACGATAAGCTATTAAGTAATGTAAACAACTTTGTCTCATTTTTCATCCACATAAAATTGATCGTTTTGATTCAAAATTTATAGTGATGCTTTTATAAAATTTCTACTTTGATTTAAGCATAAAATGAAAAAAAATACGCACAAGAAATTTCAGTTAAAAAAAATTGTTTTCAGCTTAATAATTGTTTTGGCCCATCGATAGCTCAGGGGTAAAATTAAAATACTCATACTCAAAATTAAAAACACACTGGACTGCCTTGTATATATGTCTCTTTATTTGGAAGGCCCATGGCCAACACCTCGGTCATTGCACTCTCACTCCCCGCGTCTTAGCGGGGGCACCCCAATCGCTGATCATATTTCACCTCCCCACATTTGGGAAGCGATCACAGCTTCTTACAAGTGGCGAGGCACTCAACATACCGCCCGCCTTGACAAATTAAAAAAATTTTCAACATACAATCAAGCAATTACAAATACATGATACATTTTACAATAAACAAAAAAAAAACACTGCACACTATGGAAATACAATACATTGCTACACACACAGAACAATATCAAGTAATTCAATTACAATTAAAAGGTAATTTAACAATTTTAGTAACAGGTCGTTTATATACACCTTTACCTGTTTTTAATGTTACTACTCTAGTTATGTCATCTGTATAAATGGATGAACCTCTACTATTTTGGCAAGATTCCAATTCAGTAATTTTGAATTATCTTCACCTTTAACCAAAACTGCTTCAATACTTAAGTTATACAATTTCTAAATGAATGGCTCTAACAACAAAACACACAAAAATGCAAATATAACATTTATACACTTTTTTTGCTCTACCTGGAATTAATTTTATAAGGAAAGGACCACAAAAATCCAGTCCTACTTTATTAAATACTCTCGCAATGCTTACTCTGGCACTAGGTAAATCTGCCATCATTTGGTTTTTACCTTTTGCACTTACCTTAAGACATTTAATGCATTGCTTAATTACACGTTTGACTTTGGATCTGCCACATTCACAATCCAAAATTTGGTTCTTATGTTTGCCAAAGTAGCCTCAGCACCTGTATGCAAATAAGAAAAATGATAATGTTTAACAATTAAGTCACAAATAAGGTGGTTGTTAGGGATTAGCATAGGATCTTTCTGTTCGGCAGGTAGATTGAAATGCCTCAATCTTCCACCCACACAGAGTATTTTCCTCTCGTCTAAAAACGGAGACAAAGTTAATAAGTTGATGGAATCTGGTAATTGTTGACCTCTTTCAATACACAAAATTTCCGTTGTAAAATACACAGATTGTACCTTTCTTACTAAGCAAAGTAAAGCTGTAGACAATTCAGCTACAGTTAAATTGCCAGTGGATATCTGTAATGGACTTTTCTCCTTGAAACGCACACACCATGCAAGGACTACTTGCAGTTTCAGAAACGAAGAACACTTATCAATGATGGGAAGAATTTCGTTATTTTGCACTAAGAAACACATTGACTCCATTTGATTATCCTTCAGCTCTCGTTGGTAAGGTTCACAATTATGGATCTCATCGACGTATCTAGGAAAGTTCACTGCAGGCACTTCTAGAAAAGCTGGCCCAAACCACCACAAATCACTTTGTTGAATTTTCTCTGGATCAAGTCCTCTTGATATGATGTCAGCAGGATTTTGTTCCAAATGAACATGATGCCATTTATTCAACTCTTGGATAGTTACCACTCGATTTGCTACAAACGTTTTTAAGTAGCTGGGCTCGTTTTTCATCCACGATAGCACTATTGTGGAATCGGTCCAAAAGAAGACTGAGGTAATATCCCTTTTTAATGCACATTGCACTTTAGGCATCAATTTGGCGAGTAGCACAGCGCCACATAATTCTAAGCGAGGTATGGTTACCTGTTTAATTGGTGACACACGAGATTTACTCGCAACAAGCTTGACTTTTATCTTAGTCATAGGGCGTAATTCCTTCAAAAAATAACAATACAATTTTTTAAACTCCTGGTCTCTAGGAAAACGAGTCCATAGCGATTCGAGTATCTTTAGAGCAATGTCCCTCAAGTTCCCAACACACAACCAATGCTCTTTAACGGGCACAGAAACAATATATCTCCCCAAAACATGCCTCTTATGCGTCCGGATATAATGCTCCTCACAAATAGAATTCTCTAAATTTTTAGGTAATTCATTATCTATCTCCTCAATTTCCCTGAATTTTCTCGAATTTAACTCTTCGGACCCACATATTAAGTTACAAGAATATGAATTTAACTCATCCTATACATTACCTCCAACTATGTAACCAAAGACTGAATTCTGTAAAATCAGGTTCGAATTTTTTTCATTTATTTTACCTGGTTTTATTATATGATAAAAATACTCGGCACTTAACAAGATGTCTATTTTTCCTGGAATTTTAAAATTTGGATCCGTAAGTTTAACTGACTCTGGGATCTGCACACGCGAATACTTATCCTTTAATAAACATAGTACCGTGAATAAGATAACGTTCTTTTTGTTTTCAACTATGTTAGTCGAAACGAAATTTTGGTACTCATCCTGAGGAGGAAATGACCAGCTGCATTCCCCGTCCCCCTTTGACAGCGACTTATTTACGACTTCAGGGGCGTCTGGCAAGCTTCTCTTCACCCCATTTGACGACAAACTCTTTAGTTCTCTCGGGAAATTTATTAGTTTGTTATGCGCTTTGCTGCAAAAACAATTTCGAAACGAGTATTTTTTAACACTGCAGTTGAGGAATAAGCATTTAAAACACGCGTTTTTATTTTTCACTACGCTAACGTGCACTTGAACAGAAAGTCTCTTAAACTGAGGGCAAGCATGTAACGGGTTATGGTCATTTCTTAAACACAAATCACAATTTTTATTTTTCTCTTCATTAAAAAATACTTTGGGAGCGGTTTTAAAGGTTTTAAGTTTGTTATATTTGAGATCTTTTCTCGTCTCATTTACGGGTTTACCACTCGAAGTAAAATATAAATCACACTCCTTACCCAATTGTAGCGGTCTAAACCAATCTCCGGATGGTCTAATATTAATATGTGCTGCTGTTTCCCTGTCTATGGTTTGAAACATTTTATCAGATACAATCGGTTCTTTAAGAGTGTCAAAATCAATAGACGCCTCAGTTTCACCTCCGTTGAGAGAGGTCTCGCTATTATTTGCACTAGATCTTAATTTTGCTAATTTTAATTCCGCTTTAACTCTCTCTAATTTAAGGCGTTCTAATTCTATTTCACCGTTCAGCTGGGATTTTTGGGTTTTAACTTCTTCTAACACTTGCTCTATCACGGATTTCACGAATTCGTAATCTTCTTTAAACACATCGCTCTCCTCAATTAACCGCTTTAAATCAATCATTTTTGCATCCCCTGGTACAGTCAAACCTATTTTTTCAGCAACAAGCTTTAGCTCATTTCTCTTTAATTTTGAAACGATTGACATTTTGAACTACAATTCTATTCACTTACTCAAGAAATTAATATTAAAACTCAAGCAACTTTAAACTCACCGATACGCAAATAACTACAACTTGAGGACTTAATTATTCTACACTCAAAATATTTACTCAATACTCATAGAACTAAATATTCCCACAATTCTCAAAAAACTAAATGTTCACACAATATTCAAATAATTAACTGTTCACACAATACTCAAAAAACTAAATGTTCACACAATACTCCAAAGAACTTAACAACTCTCACAATACTCAAAAATTTAACAATTCACAATACTCATGAATTAAGTATTCACACTACTCAAGGAACTTCACTAATGGCAATTCTCAAAGAACTTAACTAATCACAATACTCAAAGAACTTAAATAATCACAATACTCAAAGAACTTAACTGTTCACAATACTCAATTCACAATACTCAAAGAATAATTCACAATACTCAAAGAATTTAACTACTCACACAATATACTCATAGAACACCTAATCACAATACTCAAAGAACTTAACTTCTCAAAACGAATTAATTACTCAAAACTAATTAATTATTTAAAATGAATTAATTACTCAAAACTAATTAATTATTCACTTTCAAACGAATTAATTACTTACAACGAATTAATTACTTACAACAAATGAATTACACACAACTCAAAATGAATTAATTACTCAAAACGAATTAATTACTCAAAACTCAAAATTAATTAATTCCGCAACTCAAAACGAATAATTACTCAAAACTCATTAATTACACAAAACTCAAGATGAATTAATTACTCAAAACTAATTAATTATTCACTACTCAAACGAATTAATTACTCACAACGAATTAATTACACACATCTCAAAATGAATTAATTACTCAAAACGAATTAATCACACAAAACTCAAAAGGAATTAATTACTCAAAACTCAAACGAATTAATCACACAAACTCAAAATGGATTAATTACACAAAATTAATTAATTCCACAACTCAAAAATAATTAATTACTCACAGCTCAAAATGAATTAATTACTCACATCGAATTAATCACACAAACTCAAAATGAATTAATTACTCAAAACTAATTAATTACACAAAATTTAAAACGAAGTATTTACTCACAACTCAAAATGAAATAATTACTCAAAACTCAAAATAAAATAATTACTCAAAACTCAAAACGAATAATTACTCAAAACTCAAAATGAATAACTAATCAAAACTCAAAATGAATAATTACTCAAAACTCATTATGAAATAAAGAACACAAATCTCAAAGGGACAATTTTGAGCTCACCTCTTTGCCTCACAAGAGACTGCTTTCACAAGAGACCAACCACCATTACTCAAATTCTCATCACTCTAAAGACTATTATTGATAATAGTAATGACGAACACAAATTTTGCCGATGTCTCCGGCGCAGCTAGGACCATGTTTTGGCCCATCGATAGCTCAGGGGTAAAATTAAAATACTCATACTCAAAATTAAAAACACAGTGGACTGCCTTGTATTGTATGTCTCTTTATTTGGAAGGCCCATGGCCAACACCTCGGTCATTGCACTCTCACTCCCCGCGTCTTAGCGGGGGCACCCCAATCGCTGATAATATTTCACCTCCCCACATTTGGGAAGCGATCACAGCTTCTTACAAGTGGCGAGGCACTCAACAATAATAAAAAATAAATAGATGAGAACATTGTAAAACATATTTTTGAAGGGGAAAAAAACTTGAATACAGTTTTTTTCTATCCTTTTTTTTAAAAAAAATATCTTAATAATCGGAATTTTTCGGGTAGTTCTTTTTACTACGATAAGTTTAAAATAAAGAACTTTCGAAGAAAGTTAAATTCGCTATGAGCTTATTTAATGCAAAAAATTATTTCTTTTAAGTACCCTGATTGTAGTAAAAAAAAAATCATTAAAAATAATAACCCTGTACTGTACAGAGAAAGGTGAAGTATAAAATAATCTAATATAAAAATGTTTTTAAAGTACTCATTTTATATAAATATACTTTGTTTGTTCATCTATTAATGGTACATTTTTAAACACAAACATATTTTTCTAAAAATTTAGAGTTTATTCTGTTTTGTATTCTTCTTAAAATGAAAGATAACTCTTAATTTGCATCCCTGGCAAATTAACTTAAGGCTTTATTTTTTTTGGGGGGGGGGCTAGCGTAAACTGTTATAAATAAATGTGTGAGTGGAAGATACAACGAGGGTTCCTTTTCCATAGTATATTTAATCCTATAATATCCTTTCTAAAAGAAAATATTTGCTTCTTTAAAACGATTTTCTGCGTTTCCGCATCAGGAAGCACTTTTATAAAATGAATTCTGAAAATTTTCAGCCCAAGCAAAATGCCAATATCAGGCTGTGTTCGAGATTAAATGGGGTGTTTTGATTTTACTAAGTAAAGAGGCGGGGAGAAGAAGAATACATTTTCCTCTTCGTAAATAGTTGCTTTTGCATCCTCTAGTGAATATGGGGGGACACGAGATACAATTTGCAACCCAAATTTAAACTTCGTTACTGAAAGAACTGTTTGTGGGAGAGAAAGTGGCGCATCATTGCTGCACAATTCCGAAATTCGTGTTTGTAATGACGTTTGCAATGGAAATATAATATTAAATAATTCTGAGAGATTCCTTCTGTTTTACAAATGTTTATTTGTCCATTCAATATTTAATGTTGAGGTGATTAACTTGAGAGTTAGTTTTCATTAGAAAGAGTTCGTCGACAATAAATCAAGTGAATATCATTTACAAATAAATCTGACTTCTAATTAAAATTTTTCTACTGTGATTCAAATTCATAAAATCACATTAGTTTTGTGTAATAATGTTTGGTTTTTAAACTGTATTTTCTATTAAGAATAACAAATAAATTGCTCGAGGACCACCCCTCCCACATTTATATACGAGCGTATATATAGCTGAACCGTTGTATAAATGTAATACAAGGATTGGTCTACGAGCCAAACAAGAACAAAAAAAAATTTCATTTCTATCTGCTGCATTCATTTCTTATATGTGCCTAGGAAACATTAATTATACATACATAATTAATACATACATAAAATCGTTCAATATTCAATGATTTTTTAATAACAAATATTATTAAAGGAAAAGAATCTATTTGAAAAGGTTTCATAAAAATGAGACAAAACTATCAGATTAAAAGCCATTAGCAGCCTTCGAGAAGAGCTTTAAATTATGAGTTTCTCCTTACAATCAATGAGTTTTCCTGATAATAATTCCTAATGCTGAGAGACGTAGAAAATTTTGCTCTTAACTACTAGGCATCTTTAGAACCTTTTATATCATTTAAAATAGAAATGAAAGTACGGAAGAAGAATATAAAAAAAAATCATTTTCCTTCTTATGAAATGTAGTTTGCTCGAATGTCATCTTCAGTAAAATAGAAGCAAAGACTAACAAAAATGAACCCAATGCATTCCCGAAAGTTTCCTATTTTTGCTATAATCTAAACAAATACCAATGCATTAAATATATAAGACGGAGGACAAGCTGTTATTAAACTTCAAGAAAAAAACAATGCATAATGAAAATTCAAAATGTTTTATTTGTGTGGTTTCCCATATTGATGACTACCACGCATTTTTGACGCCACATTGGCGCATTTTAACATGCTTTCTAAACAATAGAATTCCGTATTCAAAGTGTTTTTGCCACTTGCTAAGGAATCCGAATTAAGCTTGGCGCATACTTTCAAACAGAAAAATATCTAAATGTTTCATGAATATTTAAAACGCTGTAGTTTATATATCTGTTTCTTTTTTGCATTTTTAAAAAAAAACTTTAAAAATATTCCTTCAATAAGCTATTTTTCTCTTTAACATATAAAAAGAGAAATTATTTAGGAATGCGGTATAGGATACAAAATATAAATTATATTTTTATTAACTTCAGCCATCGAGTCTTTAGGTAAAAGAAATGAACTTGTCATGTGAAAACATTCACAACCCTCCCCATCCATAAAAAAAAAATGTTCAAACAGAAGCTTTGTCGGACAACACAGAAGAGTATAGTGCATACTAAAAATACCTTAGTGTGGAGTAGGTGAGTGAATAAATTTCCCACGTGAACTGGGAAGTTTGACTGTTAAGAACTCTATTCGAAATATTGACATATATATCGGTAACATGAAGAGCACTTAACCCTCGAACTTTTATCTGCTATCACATAAGAAAAGTTATGTGTGTATTGTAAGTTCAATGTTTTGTAGAAAAATTGAGATTAATCCTCAAAAGTTTTAATTGCAATAAATGTTATAAGCCGATTGTAAAATTAAAATTCATTAAATTTGTAACGGATTCTACTCGAGTCTTTCAAAAAATTCTCATGGGGAAAATATTCTTCAACCTGATTTAAGTTTAAAAAAACCCGCTTCCTGTAGATAAGACTTGATTTTATGCAAGTGTAGCTACTTTTTAAGGGCTTGTCGTTGAGTATGTGAGTTAATTGTTAAGCGTTGATCATTAAGCTGAAATCCAAGTATTAGTAAACAAAGACTGGCGGTCGCGCATCTTAAGATTAATATTCGAAAGACAATCCATCACATAGTGGTTAAGTAACCAACCTTGGAGCTGATCATACTATCAGACTTCAAGTAGGATCATACAAGGAGCCTCCGCTCCAGATAATTTGTTGTTGTCGTGTCCTTTTAGAAGGTAAGGAATGAAAATTGCAAGCCTGAGACAGGAAGAACTTCAACTCGATAGACGGCGATACCACCTATCTCCACCTCCACAATTTAGGAATGGAGCTGGAGGGGAGGAAAATATTCTGCAGCCCCTGCACCCGTTGTTTCTGTGGTGACCACCCACAAGACTTTTGGACCCACTGATTTAACGAGCCCGTACTCCATGTGTACTCGAAGGGTATTTGGTGGCATCGGGCATCGAACCCAGGCCTTCCGGTCTGGAGTCCGATGCTCTAACCATTAGGCTACCCACAGCTCCCCAGATAAGTACTTTCCGATTACGGGTTGGGATTTCACGTTGCTCCCAAATTTAAGTTATAAAAGTATACTTCATATAGTGTTAAAGATTAAATAAAATTATCTATTTTATGATCATGTCTGTTTCTTCTTTGAACCCTCTCATGCCTGTAACCATCGGGTCGCGGCAAGTTGAGTGAAGTTGTATCTGAAACAGGGTTGCTCCGATGAAAAATTAAATTGATTTAGTACTCCTCTTAGAATTTTAGTTTTTGAATATTGAAATGATGTCCTGCTGTACAGCGAGCTGAAATCAGGATTTCATACTGGTTGATGGAAATCAGTTGTGAGATTATTTTTGATATATTTTGGTAAATAATCTGAAAGTTTGAGGGATTTTCAACTGTGATTTTTCGAGGATGATTTATATTTTTGAAGAATCATTTGCAAAATGCTCTTCACCTTACAAAATATCCTTTCTAAAGTCTTGGAGGGTTCAAGACCATTATGAATTAAATAAATACTTCGAGAAAAAATTTAAGTTTTGAAGTATTCATTTATATATGTACCATTATTAATTAATTCTGTTCCGAATTTAATAAAGCATGGAAGCGATATAAGCAAATTCCACCGTTAATTAGTTAAAAAAATTTGGGGGCATCCCAGGAAAAACGATAAATATGTATTAAAAATCGTTAATAAGGTTAAGAGATGTTATAATAAAGGAAATCATACGAAAAAACCTTTTTAAAATCTTGGAAAACTCGGGAATAAATCTCAAAAGATCATTATGAGCCATGAAAAGAAATTTAATTTATTAGTTCTTCGAATTAGAGAATCTCTTACGGGTAATTTAAAATGAAAAGGGAAGAACAAGAGAAAAGGAATGGTGCGTCAAAGTTCCCTTTTTATTGCCAAAAGATTTTCAAAGAACACTTAATCTTCAATTAGCGACTTTATGGAGACATATGGAAGATATCGATTACACCACGTGAGTTTTTTAAATATCTCCATTTTAGCGTAATGACCTCGTGAGTGCGATAAAATCAAATTAAGCAAAGAATCTTAGAAAATTTTTATTTTTATTTATTTTTATTGGGGAAACAATTGAATAAATTTATAGGATGGGTTGTTTTTTAATTGCCTACATGTAATTCGAAATGGAAAACTAAAGTGAATTAAACCGGAAACTAAATACATCAGGGGAGCCTTAAAACGTTTTGAGGGAAAACATATAACAATTAAAGTTTCAGATTTGGCAGATTGGATTCAACAATAATTACGATAATTACTTTTTTATGTAAGGATGAAAGTATTTAATTACATTAAAAGCTCTTTTTTAGTAAAACATTAAGTAGAAAAATTAAAATCTTCGCAACGTAATCTGTATTTTTTGGAAATCTGAGCGAGTATGATTAATTAGATTTAGACTTAGTTTCTTATTTAGAAGTTATTACTGAATACGAAAATTTTGTATTCGAATTATTTGTAATATTGCATATTGAGGTGGAGAAAATATTCTCATATAATTTTGTCTAAAAAGGCATCTTCCCTCTTGCATAGACCATTCATTCCCAAAGTGGACTACACTGACCCGCAAGGGTCTATGACGAGCAGTAAGGGGCTTACGTCAGTGAAAACATTATTTGGGGGTCCATGATGTGTAAATGGGGGTATACAATAGTTGCTCTCATTAAACCAGATAATGACTTTTATTTTAAAAGAAAATTTAACCAAATGGAAACAAGATTTACCTGGTTATTTTACAAGATAAAGATTTATTTACTAAATTTAAAGAGGTTAATCTGCAGTTACAAGGAAAAATAGCATATTTTTGTTTTAAACAAGCGCCATCATTTCAGCGTTTCTTGCAAGATCTAAGCTAATGGAGAACAATATTAGACGACGCGAATTTGCCCAGTTTTTCAATTGGTCACAGGCAATTCGCCAAAAGAAATGACGTTTGAACATGCATTCAACATTTAAATGTCGTTTATTCAGATTTTGAAACTCAGATTGTTTTGACTATGGAAATACCATAGTAGGCAATGAGTTCATATGGTCACAATGAAAAAAAAACCGTCAGGCTACCAAAGAAACTGATCGGAAAAGTCACTAACGAAAATATTAAAGCAAAGATTAGAAATGAAGACAGCGATCCCGGCATGAAAAACATGTATCTGTTTTTTTATCCAGAATTAAGGATTATCTTAATTTTTTTTTATTTTCCTAGTGAGAAGGAGTTTTAGCGTGGTTTCTAATCAGCAAAACAATAAAAGAAGGGAGGGGCGGGGAGACTGGATAGTACTAACCGAGAACATTTGGGGTTATATCTGACAAGATTGACGCCAAATGTTGAAAGTTTGTTATTGGTCCCAGATTCATCTCTCCCAATAAAAACTTTTGTTTGTTGCTTAGTTATTTTATATATTAATTAATTTTTAATTTGATTAATTAATATGTGTTTCTTAAGTTTTAAACAATATACTTTACTACAGCTAGAAATTTGAATCTTTTAAAGTAAGTAGCTCTGTACCAGCTATCGAAATGACATTTAAATTTATAAATTTCCAAAAATTTAATATAAGGTAAATAGGCTACCCAAAACTGAAAAAAATGGTAAAGGGCCTATGAGGCAAAAATTTTGGGAACCTCTGGCATAGACATTAAAAATAAAGTTGAACTTCGTACCGAAATTTTTAAATGAATTGGCATAATTTTCTGAAAGAGAAGGGTAAAGTTATTTCACACTACGTTTCGTGAGAATTTTTCAACTAACCTCTGGGGCTACTTTATTACGCTGCTTGATGCGAGAACTTCCCCTTAAGTAGGAAGGCGATGTCTACAAATGAATAATAATATTTAAGTAGAATCCTAGTGAATGAATAAAAATAAGGTTAAAGATACAATAAGAGAAAAAAACGTATGGAGGATATATGTGCGTTATAGAAGTATTATACTTTCATTAAAGCAGCCTTACCGGAAGAGATTTACATTCGAGTTGCAGTATTCAAATTTCACTGGTATGAAAATACAGTTAAGATACCTCAAGATAGCTAAAATGTATTAAAATATTTATTTCATAGAATGTCCAGTGGCGTAACGTACTCCACCCCCGCATTGAGGAAGGGGAGGGGAGGATTTTAGGCAGCCCAAATGTTTTGGTTTTTAAATTCTTTGTAAGATCTAACTTGAGACCCACGCGAACGTGAGGACTTCATGGAAGGACAGTTTTAACGTGCTTCAACATTCCAATGCAGTGCTACTAGGATTCAGAACTCATGACACGTCGCCCATGAGTCCGTGATTGAATTCTTCCAATACGCTATTGTACCCATACGCATTGTACCCCTATGATTATTATCTTATGAAATTTCTTCAAAACTACGAATCCAATTCAAAAATTATTCTGTATCAATTATTGAACATTTCATTTTACAAAATTCGTTCAAATCAGATTTAATTTTGTAAAATAAAAATATAAAATGTTGTTTTTGTTTTTAAATTTCAAACAATTTCATCTGCAGAGAATATATTCCAAACATTGGGTGAGAGGGGAATGACAACAAGAGATTGTCATTAAAATAACACTATGTGAAATGCAATCCACCGTGTTTTCCCTCCGTGTTTCAAATTGTTTCGCCTCTTTCACCCGATTGAGATGCGAGCATACGCGTTTTGCTCTGAATTTAATCATCTTTACATTGCGCCGCAAGAGAAATTGATTTTCAAGTACAACACTATAGCGATAAATATTGTCAACGTTGGGATAAAACTCTTTAAATGCCAAAGATTTAAGGTGATTCTGCTTTGTTGAGATCGAAGTCGCCCGAGAATTTATCACAGATGATAAGGGCTTTGGCCAAATCACTTCAAGGATGTGAAAAGTTTCCGTCAACATACATAAGTCTTTGAAAAGTAAATAATTTTAGATATTTTCACAAACATATTGTGATACCAGAAAAACAGTTTCCTCAGCCCGTGTTGGCAAAGGTGTCGGCTAGAACGTTCCTTTTTCGACGACAGTTTCTCGACACTCTTTTAAATGGCAATGACACTTACACATCGTTGATCTCAATATCGTACAATTAGCTAACATCTACATTATCTTCCCAAAGCATTACAAATGTTTTTATATAAATGAAGAGTATTGCATAAATTACGCAGAATATTTTTGTATAAATTGTACTCCTACTGGCCGTAATAATCTTAACAAGTGAATATTTAAGGTATGTGTCTATGTTTTGAACTGTGATTTTGCTAAAGGGTATAACTAAATCGTTTTTTTTATATTTAATGTCATTTGAATATACACATAAAATTGTCTGAGGAATATTATTACAATAAAAATTATTCTAATGCATTTTTTCCCCAAAAATTAAGAAAGAACGGTGTAGTTTCAAAACATTCTCATTTTATGGAAAAGGCTTCTATAATAACATTACTTTGAATGTATGTCATTAAGTCTGATTTACGGAGGCTGAACGAGGAGTTTTCAAAAAATCAGATTTTTAGAGTAATTAATAATTGAAAAAATAACTGGCGTTTTTTGTTAAAATCTTTCTACTCTGATGTGTTAAAATATGAGTAAATCCACTTCTAAGTTATATATTTCAAAAATTTAATTACAAACTCGTTACATATGTCTTAGCTATACTTAGGTAAAATTCTGATCCAGTAACTAATATTTATTTGAAATAAAAAAAATATACACACACTGATGTACACTAATGTAATTATACACACACTTCCCCAAAACATCTCACTCTTGTTATACGGGATTTAAATCAGGAATCGCTGGTCAATCTATTAGAATCATATCTTCCCTTTCCAATAACTGCTGAAACTCAGCAGTCAGGTGTGGCTGTGCATTGTCATCCATAAAAACGAAGTCATATTCAATAGCACCATGGAACAGACGCAGATGGGGGGAAATCACATCCTCACAATATCGATCTCCGGTTACAGAACATCTGTTGAAAACGTGGAACTCAGTCCTCATGGTTGAATTGTCAAATCCACTTATCCCGCCAAGTGTTTTCTCGCCAAATCGATAAGTGCGCCCAATGTGGTAACCCTTTTGTTTTTTGTATCAGTGAGGAAAAAGTCGGATTGTGTTGTGGTAGGGTTGCTACTCCAAAACGCAACACTTCAAAAACTCGCCAAATTAGCGATTTTTCAAAATTTGGCGGACCAGTGGCCGATTCGACAATTTCACCCAGCATAATGCCTTCTCGAGACGACCACAACTCCAAGACCACTGTAACGGTCTCTTTCTGTGATGTTACTAGGATGAAACAGTGTAACGAGTTCTCTCCAAATCAACTGGCGTTGAGAATCTCTTGTGGCACTGGAACGACTCTCATCCATTAAGAGGACATGACGCCATTAATGAGGTGTCCAGTTTGTGTGCACTTTACAGTACTCTAATTGGTGCCGCCGGCGGCTAACTTTTTAAGGAATGCAGCGTTCAGAACATTGAGTGAATAGGCTACCTTTGTGAAGGCGTCTGGCCAGTAAACCGTGACACTTGTCACCCCGTTGCTGTACACGTTTGCTGACTGGTATTGGGTTCTGTTAGTGTGCTGGACGATATATCGGTCATCCATTGCAGTTGTGTTTCTAGGCCGGCCACCACAAACATTTCTAACAGCTCCATCTATAGTTTGGAAGGCTTTCTAAGCGTGCGGAACTACTTTTTTGTTGTTTCCGAACTCTTCAGCGACACTGGTCAAACTACGCTTTCCCATTCAACTTTCTGATCATTCCTCCATGTGTGAATTCATTAATATGGTTTTTCTAGTTATGATTAGTGAAAGAACGCTCTAGCACGTGCAGCTAACGTCTTAATTTGCGCCTACGTTCTTCCTTTTATTGTAGTCTTGAGCTGCGCGTACCGAATGCACGCATTTTGCGTCCACTCTCGTCGCTCATGATGTTTCGTTCCTGACATTTACATACGCATCACCTTCCTACTGAATTGCGTGTTAATTGTACTAATCGCAATTTTTTTCTTTTCTGAACATTCAGGACTATTTGCTTAAAACTTTCATTGTTGCTTAAGCTTTGAAAACTAGTGTATTATGAAGAATTTTAATGAAAAGAAAATGTTTTGATTCTTCATTTTTTGCCGAAATTTATATTCAAAAAACTTTTTATAGTAATGAAGTTTTTGAAACAACTGAACATATATATATTGTTTGAGATTGCACGAAATATCAAAAAAGTATTTATTTATACGTTTTAGCAAAATCATGGTTCCAAATAAAGTTGGATACCTTAAATTGGAATTATTGGCGAATGCAGTTGTAAGTTATGCTCAAGCGCAAAGTTCGGAATTTCTAAAATCAAACTCGATGTTCTATGACATCTGACATTTATTTCGACACATCTTTCAATTTTTAGGTTAAGCTAATTAATAAAACAGTTAATGTTCTAACTTCGTCCGTTGATCGGAATAAGTGTATTTAATTCATTTAAATATCAATCCATCAAAGGTAAAAAAGGAAAAAGAGAGTTTTCAAGCAAAAATCGAGTAGCAGTTTTCCAGTTTTAGATGCATTAAAGGAAAAACAACAAGAAGTAGCAGGAAAGTGCAATTACCTTAACAGCAAAATAACGTTAAATGCAAAAGAATGGCTGTATGAATAATTTATAAACGTGCTTCAGCAAATAATTGCCAAGATGAATCTTTACTGTAGCGCTGATTCTTTGAAAAAGGGAAACTATGGACGTAAATGCGAAGATTATGAAGAAAAAAATATTCCTCTTAACGGAAGAGGCATCCTAAGATCAGTAGCTCACGCAATTGAAGTTCCCAAATTAACATTATGCCCTACTATAGGAGGGAGGGGGCCTTAAGACGGAAATAACATCGTTAAATTGTCTCTCACAGAAAAGAATAAATCACATAGGACAAAGGAAAACCTCACAGTTGGAGGATCCTACCTAAAAGTTTGAAATGCGAAAACGAATTTATTACAAAATCCAGAAAGTATCTGCACCAAAAATAAAAATTAAGAGTTGTGTTTTTAATTTATTTTTTTAATTTATTCAATTTTTACAATAAATATTGTTTTTTTATGATGGTTGACTACAAATGATGGCCCCTATTTTAAAAAAATCATATTTGCAACACTACTAACCAGACACTTCACGCGCGAAAAAAACGACCTTAACTTCATGCGCAGGGTATCTCATACTCAAGGGTGTTTACAATAAGTTTTTACCGTCAAATTTGCATACAATGTTGAAAAAGGAACAAAAGTCGGCAATACAATGTATTTATTACACTTTTTACACGTAAATTTATTTTTTCTGTTTTTTTTATTAGGGAAATCAGTACATTATTTATGAACTCCTATAAACTTAGTCCTTAATGGGTGATATGTTTTCACATAATGTTTTTTAAAATTTCGTTGAAGCATTGCTTGCTGGTTACTACGTTCTTTACAATATTCTGTAAATTGAAATCCAAAAATTTAAGAAATCAGCGTCTGGTTCAATGTGTAGTTGATGGTTTCTGACTACTTAACAAATTAATTTGTGTATTTACTGTCGCAACGTTCAACAACACAAAAATATTATCATAGGTTAACGATTATATTTTTTAGCCATTGAATATGATGTGTTCATTTTATCAAGGACGATAATTGCACCCTCAGTTAAATTATCTTGATAGATTTCATTAGAGGAATCATCCCTGCTATTATTCTCTTCATCATTCGATTCATCCTCATCATCCCGGCAAAGAGTCTTTCTTCACCCGAAAATACCGTTGTACTATATCTGTTAAATACTGTATCTATTAAATTACTTAAATATCCCATTTCTTAACCATAACTACGATAATACGCCATGGCATAAGAACGATTTTAATGCGTGCTCATGCATTTAGAACAGTAACGGCGATTCATGCGCAGAGAATGACAACATACCCGAACATGTGATATCCAATAGAATTCGCCTATAAGCTGAGGCCCCTCTAAGGATATTACCTTAATCTCAGCTACACGAGAAACTATTCATTTTCTGAAAAAGATTTGGATGGAGTCTAGAAAAAAGTTAGGTGGTGGATATGACATACCCTGCGCGTGAAGTGTCGGTCTATATATATTTCAGTATAAGTGATGCATGAATGTAAAGAGAAATATTCCAGGTTTTTTTTTCACTAATCATCAAGAGCACATTGGAGATCACTGTGATTGAAATCTAAACAAGGCAAAAACGACAAAGAAGAGTTTTTGCGTATTAGAATATGCACCGGTTTTTCCCCGGTTATTTCGTGCAACGTGCATTTAGAAATCGCTACGGAAAAGAAACATCAACCAACAAGAGCATTCTGTGAGGGTATCCATCAATTTAAGGAAATTGGTAGCTTGCGTAAAAAGAAAAGCTCCGACCAGCCAAGCCTCTTGGAAGAAGCAGTGGAGAGGCCAAGTTTGAGTTTTGTTCGATTCTGCGAAAGTTTACGAGAGTTGCCGTCTGTGAATATCCTAGAAAAAAATATGGAAAAGTTTACTGAAAAAAGTAAATTTCAGTTGACACAACAAGTAAAAGAAGACTACAAGTAAGTATTTGTTTGCAGAATTCATACCATTGATAGAGTTGTTGTTGTTTCTAATGCCACCTGTCTGACGGTGTCAGATCAAGGCCCACGAATTTCATGGTGACAAGGGGCTAGGTGTACGCCTGTCGTTAGCTTTTTTTAGCTTTAAACACCGTGCAGGTGAGAGTACGATTTGGCTCGGATCATATACGATAGATAGCGATAGCTGCTACGACCACCCACAAGACTTTCGGACCCACTGATTTGAAGCACGTACTCCGTGTGTACTCAAAGGGTATTTGGTGACATCGAGCATCGAACGCAGGCCTTCCGATCTGGCGTCCGATGCTCTAACCACTAGGCTACCCACGCACTATTGATAAAGCGATGCTACAAAACGTATGGAATTATCTGGATTATACATTGGCCATATGCCGTGTATGAAGGGGGTTACATGTCGAACATTTGTAACAGAAAAAAGTCTTGGTATATTTCTCTTTACATTCATGTATCACTTATTGTTATACGTGCAGTAGTATCGATAATATGATTTTTTAAAATAGGGTCCATCACTTGTACTCACCCTGTATGTTATCACATATTTGAGAGGAAGAAAAACAGCTGATGACTCCAAATACTTGTTTAGAAACAGATTTATTAATGGGCAAGCAAATGACTACATGAAGACACAACGACGTATATACACAACGAAATATTATAACAGATTTTACATAATAATGGAACACACACGTTATAAACAAGCTTTAGAGCACTTTAGAAACGCCTCTATAGAACTGTTTCACCAACAAGAACTCAGACAAATTAGAATCTGAAATAAGACATAACTTTATTTGTCTGAGTTCTTGCTGGGCCTTTGGGGAGGGGGGGGATAATTAGAGTGTATGATTAAAATGGAATGATGACAGGTGAAATATAGAGGGATGTTGTCAGTCTGAAACAACATGTACGCTTGTTTCGGGGCGCCATGGGCGCAGAATTTTATGTTTATGGATGACATTGCCCATCCTCACCATGCAAACATCGTAAGCGAAAGTCTTCAATCGGAGGATATCATCGGTATGGACTGGCCAGCATTCTCCCCGGATTTGAATCCAGTAGAACATGTGTGGGACATGAGGCCGTCAACCACCTTTTGCATGTCTACAGGAATTTCGGAGAGCATTGCTTGATGAGGGATGTAATATTCCGAAAGATCCTATCGATAATTTGATACTCAGCATGCCTAGGTGCTATACGGACTGTATCGCATCGTCTGAGAGACATACTATGTACTAAACATCATACCAAGCATGTAATACTGGTTTTTGTAAATAGGGGTTGTTTTTTTGCTCCAGGAAGCAAAAATTGCAGTTTTTATACATGATACCAAATATAGAGCATCGTTTTGGCTCTTTACTTTTTGTTTAATAAGAAGGCTTTACAAATAAGTCTCATTTGTTTTGATCCTGACTCTTTCTCTGCTTGAACTTGCCTTTTCTTTAATTTATGACCATGAGTGTATTTAAAAAGAAAAAAATATATATCACCTTGGAAATTATTATTTTCTCTCGTTAAATTATTAATTTACTTAATAAGAAAAAATAAAGAAAATACAGTTTATATTTTAAAGGTATTCAAAAAAAATATATAAACTAAAAGAATACAATAACAGAAAAAAAAATCTTCAAATTAATCTGCTTTATTTTCAATGCAATAGTTTCTTTTAACATTTAATTAAATATCTTTACAAAAAAATAAGATGATTATTCCATTAGTAATCTTAAAACTATATTAAATTGTTTCGAGAGATAGCGTACACATTCTCTCGATACATGAAACAGTCTACTCAAGATCGGCTTACTTGTATAAAAAATATTCTTTTGTTTCTAAAATTAAACTGAAAGGGAAACACTTAATTTTGCTAAATACCCTTCATCGTAAAACAAAGAGATAATTAAGACTTTTTTATCCGACCTGTCAAGTTTTTTAAGCTTTTTTTTTCTCTCTTATTTCTTTAAACATTTTAAAAAATCTATCTTTTGTATTAATTTTCAAACATCATTTAACGGGTCTTTTTTACGCTGTCCCTGGACGCTTACCTTTAAGCTTCATTAAAAAGATCGTTTCCGTTAAAAAAAATATATCGTTTTAAAACTTTTTTTAATAATTCTTTTTTTCCCAGCTTGAGTCATTGTGCTAAGAAAGAAAATATGTAAAAAAAAAAAAAAAAAAAAAATTGAAAAAAAAGTGCGTAACGCAATCGAAAGTTTCAAAACTCATCCGATCCCTCTGATTCTCATTTCAAAAGGTTTAATTTTTTTTTTTTGAATAAAATAGAATCGTACTACTTAAAAGCGGAACCTTCAACGCCTCCTTAAGCACCCCTCTTCATTCGAAGTTTCTCGTGAGTTCCCTCTTGACTAGACGACAGGGCTTATAAATTAAAGTTCCTTTTGAAATCTGTTAATGATGCTGTGATTCTAACTCATAAATTTTCTTTCTTCGTGAGAAAAATGCTTAGAAAAAATATTTAACACCTTCCCTATGGGCTGCAATATATATATATATATATATATATATTCTATTCCCAGGTGAAAAATTCAAATTATTTTTATCTGTAAATAGTTTTTTTACTTGCTTTATAGTTGGGAAAATATGTGATATCCCGTTCACTGATCTCCAGTTTTCCCTGCAATGCATCTTAGTTTTAAATTTTAAAAAGTACTACTGCTTTCAGGTGTGTGAGATAAATATCTACCAAAACATAATAAAGGTGTTTGTTTAAAAATATTTGAAATAATTTATTTAAAAAGCTTTTTTTTCTAATCGGTTGCCGATTGGTATTTTATTATTATAGATCTAGTACATTCCCGAAAGCTGGTATCTCTTTTTAGTGCGGTACCATACAGGAGGATACCAATCACAGCAGGTAATTTTGATGCCCAGTTTCCTGACGAGGGAGGCACCTGAGCTATGACGATTCGAGCCTTTATTAGGATTTAATTTTGCCGAGAGCACCCAACACAAACAGACACCCTAAGGTACTTTCAAATGCCATAAAATCATACGTCTTGGCCACTGTCGATTTTTTTCATCATAAAAATCCACCGACTTCGGCCGGGGTCGAACCTGCAACCTAAGGTGCAGAAGGCCAGCGACAAAAACCCATCATGCCACCCAACCGTTAAAAAAATACTTTGGCAAATAATACCTTACCGTTAAAACAGCATTACAATCTTTCTTGAACATCAAAGAAAAAAATCACATTTTTATCACAAATCCGAAATAATGTAGAGCCTACATTTTTTTTTTTTTTTTTTTGCTTACTTTGTCAAACAAAATTTTTATAATGAATATAAAAATCGTGAATGGTTTGAAATTTTAAATTTTAACACTATCATATGAGATTCATTAGATGCTATTAGTGTTAGATTCGGGGCCGTGGGTAGCCTAGTGGTTAGAGCATTGGACTCCAGACCGGAAGGCCTGGTTTCGATGCCCGATGCCACCAAATGCCCGCCCAGTATATGCGGAGAACGTGCTCGTTAAATCAGTGGGTCCGAATTTATCGCCATCTATCGTGTTGTACCGAGCAAAATCGCACTGTCACCTTCATGGGGGCTCAAAAGCTTAGGCTAACGACAGGCGTAAAATTATAGCCCTTAGCCGCGATGAATTTCGTGGACTTTGATCTGATGTTACTGTCGATCAGGTGGCATAAGCAACAACAACAGTGTTAGATTCCAAGAAAGAAATCTCACTACGATAATCGTGAAGAAAGTAATACTATTTGCGCCATTTTGTAGAAATATTTAAAAAATACAAAAATATCTCGGAAATTAAAAATACATGTACGTAGCAACAAAATTAGTTTCAAGGATAATTTTTTTTTTTTTTTTTTTGCATGGCATGCCATGCGACGCCAAGAAAACAGGCACAAATGCTCCGAAAGTATGACATGTGACGCCGTTAGAGAAGGCGTTAAATGATTTTTTTAAAGTTATCCTGATAAAACTTATTAAATTTATCAGAAATTTTATCTTTTGAGTTGAAATGATTTATTATAATGTGAAATATATATTTTAACATTAAATAACATTAAGGGTCAAGACGGCTACTTCCGTCACGAATATACATCTCGTTTTACTTTACTCGATTTCCTTTAATGAACACTCAATGGGAAAACTGGAGAAGATGCTGTATACCCTTGCTTAGTGACCACTATTAATATAAAATAGTAAAATCACTGCACCAAACTTTTTTTATATACAAGAAGGGGTGCACCGAAGAGCTAAAACATTATGAACACCTACTTAATAACACGTTATACCACTCTTTGTCTTCAAAACAGCTGCAACTCGCATTGGTATGGATGCCACATGTTCTTGGTAGATTATTGGATACAGGTTGCAACAATTGTCTTAGCAGTGGTCACGTTAAGTCAAGATATTCCAACATGAAAAAGTTTTATATCTGAGCTGCTTTTCTTTGAAGGCCCACATTTGTTTTATCGGACTTATATATATATATATAGGTGGAATTGACTGTGGGATTCATCATAACGCTCCTACACTGCGAGAAACGTTTTCAAAACTGAGAGCAAACAGCTCACTTTTGAGTACTTCACATTCTCAAAATAGCTCCGATGCACGCTTACTCAAATCTGAGAATCGCATATTCTCATATCGAGACACAAGTACATTCTCATTTTTGAACCTGTTACGAGATCAAATTTTTGAGAATGAAAGATCGATATGAGTATATAATGCACTCATATTTGAATCTGTTAATGTATCAAATATGAGTTAAAACAATAAAATGAGTATGAATAGCATTTATTTTCGGTACTGTTGATCTAATATGAATTTTTAACAGAAAAATATTTATTAACCCAAATCTTAAGGGATTTAAAAATGTGATACCCGAGTTGTAAATTTTCACTTTCTACATCTTACGTATTATTTTATTTTCATTTCATGAAATTTTTACACTTAACTTCGAAATCAAAATTCATTTTACATTTATTGTGTGTAACAAAAAGGTACTCGCATATTATCGCGAAAGTGCCTAAGTTAAAGATAACTCGCCAAATTTTTTGGCAGTAACGATTTCGCATGTGTCCTACGCGCTGAATTAGCAACCATGTACTTCGTTTTATATAATGTCGCCAATACGGTGGCGACAATACGCAAGTATCAACAAAAATATTACTTTTCGAAAGAAAAAAAAATGCAACTATTATTTGATCACAAACTGCATGTCTTCGAACTTTTACCGCAAATATAAATCTTTGAAAACTGCAAAAATGAATTCGATGTAATAGTTAAACAAATGTGTATGCATTTTGAACTAGTTCCAGAAGCAATTTGATTCATTATTTATATTTATGTTTCTCTAGAAGCATTATATTGTTTCCTTAAAATCATATACAAGCAGAAAATTAACTTTTATTTAAAAAAATTCAGCCCTTCAATAATAAGTTATTAGAAATATCTAGGAAACATTATGATAAATAACAGATTTTTCTAAGTAAAAATTTCAAAACAATGCCAGAAAGAAATAGCTTTTTTACATATTATGTAACCTGAAGAAAAAAAACCTTTTGACTAAACTAACACTCATTAGGCCCAGGTGTGTAAGTACTCTTTATATCAATTGTTTTGTTTAAATAGAAACATCTATCCACATGGAAATAAAGAAAATGCATTGCTATATTAAAAATTAAGATCGTTTTTTGTTAAATCAACTGATTTTACACTCTCCTATCACCAAAGAAAACAAATATAGTTTTTAAGTTAATGGGTTTTTTTTAATTAAAAATTTCTGTCCTTAGAAGAATGTAAAAACAACTAAAACAGTAGATTTTTGCATTAAAAAACATTTAAAATAAACAAGTTTTGAGTTTTTAGAGAAGTTTTCTGCACCCATTTAAAAGAAAAAATAACATCCCAAGGAGCAACAGAATCATAATCTAGCCATTTTTCTACTTTATACAGCATTTTATTTTCAATTATTCACTGTTAACAAGAAAAATAAAACAAACCAAAATCATATTGTTGAAATATTTATTCTGGAAATTGTACACATACATATATATATAAAAAATAAACAAGAATATAAGTGAAATTTTTGAAATTTTTTTTATAAACACTATCTAATCCATATTATAGTCAACTGCATCCTTATTTGTGCAGAACAGATTATGTTTTAGTGTAATATATATATTGAATTATCATTGTAAATATAGGAAAGTGTGTAAAAGTACATAAATAAACAACTTTTTAATTTTTTTTATCAAATCATGTCTTTGAGTTACAAAATGTGAGTGAAAATGCCTTTCAAACAGTGTTGTTTCAAATAAATCACATGTTAGGATATGCGAGTCATCTAAATTATTTACTGCAGAATTTATAGATAGCTAGTTCTGAAAGGAATTTTGAAAGTTTTCTCATTAGAGTAAAATTTTTACAAAGGTTGTTCATAATTATATAGTTTTCGAAATGACTATCTACAAAATTTAGCATAACACATGTAGTGATATGCTATACCTGTATGAGTATTTAGAACATAAGGACAAAGGCTACAATGTGAAACCAATGGTCTTTGGCAGAAAGTGCAAAATGTATGAAATTCATAAATTAATTTTATCCATAAAATATTTTTTTGTAAAAATTCAGAGCTATATGCGAAATTTAAAACAAATTATGAGTGGAAACATTAAAAATCAAGATTTGTACTAACAAGCAGAAATGAAATTAGTGCAAATTAAAAATAAAGCATTCATAATTTAGAAACAAGATAAAAGATTTAAAAAATACAATTTTTATAAATATTGCACGTCTACCTGAATTTCACATTTATAAAAACAACAGTTAAAAAAATACCACACATTGGAACAATATATACAGGAACTAATTTGTTATCAGTACACTACACATTAAACATCTTTTAGAAGTGGTTTTGAAATCGCTGCAAATAAATTTTGGCATTCAATAGTATTCAATCAATGATGATGGTCTCCTACTAAGAACTCAACATGACAATAATTTAAAAGAATGGCTTAATTCTGGCAAAAAAGGAATTACATTAAGAAGCAAAAACATAAGTACTTTTTTTTATAGAAAACCAATTAGAAAAATAGGAATGCCAGGATTTAAAGAAATAGAACAAAAGGTATTTAAAAATGCCAAGAAAAAAGCAGAAAAAAATAAAATTGAAACTGGAAAAATAATAACTGCATATAAAAGAGTGGGGTGCTCAATATCAATTGTTATAATTTCTTACTAGTTCTATTCCAAAATGCAGAGTTAGTGTAAAAATGTAGTACAGAGGACCCCACGCCTTTACTAGGATGACATTAATTTTCTAGTTAATCATTTTATTCTTATATAAGATTTATTTCTTACTTTTTAGTTTGATAAAAAAAGCATGTTTCTTAAAACTATAATTTAAATTAATTGTGCTTCAAATACGTCAGACTGAACAAATTACGTATTATCACAACAAATGCCAAATCTAATAATAACACACCAAGTTGGCAACCCTGATTGGTAATTGCGTCTTATTGCAACCTATTAGCGATATTATATGAAATGAAGCACCTGGCAGCCAATTCAGTGTGTACCACACATAGGAAATCGGGGTGGCCAACTCAGCGAGTTATTTAGAGTCAGCGATTGTCGCAAAAATACACAAGTACCCTCCGAGTTCCTGTGTGTTGAACGTGCTGAATTGGCAAACAGGTGCTTTGTTTCATATAATGTCACCAATTGGTTGTGATAATACGTAAGTACCAAGATTTATGTTTTTCACTTGTGTACAACATACCTGCATACAGGAGTTTTTGTACCCAAGCTGTATTAATTTTTGGTACTTTCATAATATTGCAACCATATTGGTGAAATTATATGTAATACAACACATGGTAGTCAATCTGGCGCATACGACACATGCAAAATCTGGGTCACCAACTTGGCACGTTATCTTGAACATTGGCATTGTTGTGGTAATATGTATCGTAAAATCTGGTGTATGGTGCACACTTTTAACACAAAAAATAAGATTGAATTTATGCGTGCACGTTATATACCAGGTATAAAAATAAGAGCTTTAAAAAATGTGAGCACAGGAAAAAAAATTAGATTTCTACATAGATCAAAATAATGGTTATTTAAAAGAAATGGCATTCCTTATGAACTTAAAGGGTTGCACTTCTAGATGTATACTATTTTTTACTAAAGCTTAGAATAAATGACTTTCAAACTTTAAGAGCATGACTCGCATACATCTCAGGTTTCTTCATGAAAATGGGCGTGCACATTCTCAGCAAATAAACATAAAAATTAAAAATTGCTACTTGAAAGTATAAGTGCATGTAATACGATGGTATACATGATATGCCAGATTTTATGGTAAAAACATAATTTTTCTCTACCTTTCTTTAATGAGTAAAAGCATAAAATATATTTATATTGGGTTAAATATAAAGAATCTGATATATATACTTCATTTATTTTCATCCAAATAAACAAAACACTATAGTCACAATAAAGGAACCATAAAATAAATATATTGAAATAATTTCTTTATGAGAACTTTTAAGACATTTTCCATAAATTTACCAATAAGCTAGAAAAGTTCTTTAAAATCTACAAGAAATTAGTCTCTTAAAAAGATTACTAATTGAAAACAAAAATTTATTTTGTAGGCTTGCCTTTTTCAAGACATGCAAGCTATTTTAAAGTTCAATATGAAAATAAAACTATTCCAATGTAGCAAAGGAATACTTAAATTATTATTTGCCTATAAGCAAGTGCCCAAAAAATCAACAATGTGACTTATTATGAATCAAGTAAATTTCATTAAGATATGTGACTACCCAAAATTCGCAGTTTTGGTGAAAATATTCAAAAATTACTTTTGTGTTTTTATTTTAAAGACTATACATTTAAATTTCAAAAATACTCTATTTTGTTTCTATGATATCTAGAAGCAAAGTTATAGCATAATTAGTAAACTGGAATTGGAGTTAACAAAACCAGATGCTGATCCCTACACAAAATATTTTTAAGATATTGAATTTAAAATTTCAGAACATGTTTTATTTAGTTCTATCTGTGTTATGAATCAAAATCTAATCTCTGTGTATATACAGTGAACCCAAAAAGTGTTCGTACACTTGCAATTTCCCATAAAATTTATTGTTTCCGACTAATAAAAATTAATATTTTGGAATTGTAATTTTTTTATATCTGTAACTTGTTCTTGGTGGAATGACATAATTATTTTTTTAAAAATTGTATAACTATTATTTTTAAAAATTCATAATCAAAAAGCTCCTGAAAAATTACGCCACTAAAGTCTTAGAACACTTAACAAAAATCTCAACATAGCTTTAAATATTGTATTTCTTTCTTAGTTTAGAACTTAGTAGGATATCTTTTAGTGTCCACAACAACTTTTGGACATCTTGATATAGATTTATTGAGTTTTTGTAATTTCTGCATTGATTTTCCTCCATGCTTCTGTGGTTATTGTTTTTACATCCCATTATGTGTTTATATGTCATGTTTTCTTTTTTAAATCTAGTTCTCCCCAAATATGCTCTGCTGGGCTAAATAAATTGATTGAGGAGGTGTTTTCAAACTTTTGGGTACAGTTATAGAGACACCAGCAGTGTACATTGAGAGCAGTTCGCTTGGCGTCATTATCCTGTTAAAAAATGAAGTCGTCTGAAATATCCAAATTTTGAGAGGATAATTTAAAATTTCTCTTTAAAATATTTAAATAGAGCTCATGATTCTCAATACCATCAAAAAATACCAAATTACCTAATTCCTGAAGCCTATTCCCCCCCCTCCCCCGCAAGAACATCTCTGTGTTGTAGCATGGAGGTGGAGGAGCTCTTGTTCCACATAAATTCACTGGATTAAATGCCTCATTTTTTCCTTTAAAACTATTATATGCCCATAAGAACCAAAAATGTTGAATTTTCTGTCATCCCAATCACTTTCCTGTCAATTTTGAATTTTCTGAAACTTAAGTCACAAGAATCTAGTTGGATGAATGAACCATGGAAGTGGAAGTGTTCTTGCGTGGGGGCGTAAATCAGCCACAGAATTAGGTAATTTTTGATGGTATTGAGAATCATGAGCTCTAGTCAAATATTTTAAAGAGAAATTTTAAATTGTCTGTCCAAAATTTGATATTGAACACGACTTCATATTTTAACAGGATAATGAAGCCAAGCGTACTGCTCTCAATGTACACCGCTGGTGTCTTTATAACTGCCCCAAAATTTTGTGATAACACCTCCTCAATCAATTTATTTAGCCCTGCAGAGCATATTTGGGGAAAACATAATAAAAAAAACATGACATAAACACATAATGGGAAGTAAAAACAATAATCACAGAAGCATGGAGGAAAATCAATGCAGAAATTACAAAAACTCAATAAATCTATATCAAGATGTTCAAAAGTTGTTGTGGACACTAAAAGATATCCTACTAAGTTCTAAATTAAGAAAGAAATACAATATTTAAAGCTATGTTGAGATTTTTGTTAAGTGTTCTAGGACTTTAGTGGCGTAATTTTTCAGGAGCTTTTTGATTATTAATTTTAAAAAATAATAGTTCTGCTATTTTTAAAAAAATAATTATGTCATTCCATTAAGAACAAGTTGCAGATATCATAAAAAAATTACAATTTCTATACATTAATTTTTATTAGTCGAAATCATTAAATTTTATAGGAAACTGCAAGTGTACGAACACTTTTGGGGTTCACTGTATTTATGTACTTCATTGCATTTAAATGTAAAAAATATCATTAATTTTTTAAAAAATCGAGTTTTTGCATAAAATTTGGCATATTTAAAAAACTTTTAAAAGTAATACATATCTTTTAATTCCTAATATATAAAGATGTTCCATTATTTATGTACTGTATAAATATTATTTGAATACATTAATTAGAATTTTGTGTAAAAGATCCTAATTGCAATTTTTCATGAAAATTTTACTAAACTCGACAATTTTTATAATCTATAAAACTCTCCAGAAAACAGCAAAAGGGTTGAAAATTAGTTAAACATGAAGCTAAAGAGTTTGAGCTATAAATATGGGGAGTTTAAGAAATATACAACTAGTAGAACATTTTTCATATTGTATTTAAATCTTTAAAAGCATTGTCTGAGAAACTATGTTTTTTGGCTTCACGGTAAAGTTCACAAATGGATTTCTTTTTAAGACATTGAATTAACATTTTAAGAAAACTTTTATTTTATTTTATTTGTATTATAGACTTTAATCTCTGTGTATGTATTTATGCATTTTATTGCACATACAATTTGTGAGAAAAAACATGCTTTTTTTTTTAAATTGACAAATTTCAAAAAAATAATGTAAATTTTATCGCTCTAGGCACAGATAATGATGTTATTTGTGTGCAGATTTAATATTATTTGAATATATTAATTAGAATTTTCAATACAAGGTTTACTGTAACTGCAATTTTTAACTAAAAATTCCCAATCTATCCAAAATAATTTAAAATTTTGTGGAATTGTATTTTAATTCCTGACTCAAGTGTAGTATAGGGGAGAGGGCCCTTTCGATTTTTATATAGATATTATTGGTTAGATAACGAATTCATTCTGGCTTCGGGAAACCTATCGCTAAGTGAAGTAGCTTGGCGATCGATTTTGGTCACCAAAAAAATTTGACATCGCCAAGTATCTATACTACACTTGAACCTTAATTCCTAGTTCTATGCACACCCTTTTTAAAGAAAAAAGTTTTTTTTTAGTTGAAAATTTGTTTCAATAAAATCCTCCGAGGGTAGCCACATACCTTAAATTTGTTTTTTTAAGTAATCCGCCAAAAACGGCATTTTTAACACATTTTCCCGCTAAATTCCTATAAAAGCCTTACAAAATCAAAACAATCTAGTACTCATGTGTTCGTCCGCGGGTAGCGTGGTAGAAACGAAAAATAGTTCGGAAGATTTATGAGAACTAAATTTGTTGTTGAACTCCAATCTTTAAAATATGTAGCCAGTATATTAAAAAAACTTTTTTAATCCTGAATATCTTTTTAATTTGTTTGATAGTGTTAATTAACCATTTTTTGAAATTTTGAGTACATGTAATGTCTCATATTTGTAAAGGCATGTGTTCAAATCTGATATAAACAAACTCATTTCAAACTGAGTAAGTCCATGTAGTCATTTTTGAGTATTTCTTTTTTCTCCGTGTAGAACCATTCCAACATATATCTAGGTTTGGGGACATAGGGTGTTGTTCTGCTATAAGAATGCAATTGATCCGCCGTTATACTCAGACTAAAACTTTCAAGCTTCCTTTCATCAGAACTAAGGGTTCCAGAGTAACCAACGATTGTTCTCGAAGCATAACCCTTTCGCGACGAAGGACGCAAACGCTTGCGTACCGCCAGGGCCGGAGGTTTCAATCGCGAGTGTCACTCACAGGCCGGAGGGTTTTGTGTAGTTAAGCCTAAATCCATAAAATTAACGAAATATAAACGAGTTGTTCAATATAGTTCTGTATATTTTCGAACGGCTCGTATGCTTCACATATTTTGTATTAATATACTTTATTTGCTTCAGCCACTTTCTGTTCAAGTACATATAATTGTAAGCGTTTGTAAAAGTCGACCTTGTAAAAAAAGTAAGAAAAAAAGACAAATTTTGTCTACCAGATCTAATTATCCATTAAAATCTAGACTGAAAACCCAAATCAAATGCTTTAGCGAAAATAAATCTCTCATCTTAACTATAAACAAAAACCACATGTTCATTTCAAGAGCAGGTCGTAAAGCACTCAATTCGGAAACATTCATTTCCCCTTATGTTTATTCAACAAAAACCACGTGTAAGTGAGTAATATTTCTCTCATTTCGAGTAGAAGATCAAATCTCCATGTATCTCAAATCTTATGGACATAGAATGCCATCTATTGCCAAAAATCTGAGCTGAAAAAACGTTCCAAGTGAGTGGCGCAGATACGTAACGCTAGGCCTCTGACGGTGTTTCATGCCGGCGCACGGGTGCGATGTTCGTCCCGAAGGGGATAATACCGCCACCACAAACCTGTGAACCTGTGAATGACTTGCTGAACATGGGCAACTGTTCGCTTTCAAGACGCCCCCCCCCCCTGACACGACCTTTGGCGTAATGAACGAAAAGTCATGATTCATCCTACCACAGTATCCTGTCTTCCACATCTATGATCCAGTCTTGATGTTCACGAGCTCACTATAGGCGTAGTCCACCATAACTCTTAGTCAACAGAGGCCCACGAGTAGAACTTTGTTGTGCAGCCCCATATCCAACAGTGTCTACTAAGATGTTTATTCCCGAAACACTTGCACTTGGTTTTTAATTGTATTGGGCTGCCAGTTCACCCTCTGTCTGACGCCGATTTTGCTTTACTAAGCTCAACAGTCTCCGACGTTTTTTGTGTTTGATGATGCTTGGGCGCCCAACAGCTTGGCGTCTACTGCTAGTTTCACCGTCATTCATCCATTTTGAACAAATACTTAAAACAACAAATCACGAACACCCTACCTGTCATTTTGTTTTCTAAATACTCGTTTGAAGACTTCGGGCCATTACAGTCTGCCTTCTTTCAAATTCGCTTAGACTAGCCACCTTTGCCCTCACTTACAAAAGTAAGTGCAAGAATGATAGCTAACTTTCTCCAGCAGTATTTAAAAACCATTTCCTTTTAATAACGAGGCTTACAAGTTATATAGAGAAGTTTATTGAAAAATGTGGAGGTGTTCATAATGTTTTGGCTCGGTAGTGTATAAAATTCCTTTGTTCTCTCTTACTTTCTGAACCGTTAAAATTTTCTATTCTTAGCAGCTAAATGACACATTCTTTTCAGTGAGTGACTAAGTCACACCATCAGGTATCATGAAGACTATTAGGGGTGGACTTTTCAATTCTAAACTACTATCAATTGACGAGGACGACACCTGAGTTCTCATCACACTCTCATAACCTCCACACTCCTCAGTCCTGAAACTTTACGACACATTCTCCTAACGCCACTGCCCAATGAGATACATCCTCATATCAATCTTCGATACTAAAAAAGGGAATGGATTATACCCATAAAAATCTCATGGTAAAGAATATTTTCTTTTAAAAAATTCTACAAGTCGTCTTCTAACTAACAAAACAAACCGTTCCTTATAAGTTACCTTAATCTTCTGGGTCTACAGATCACACAAACACTGTTAAGCAAAATTTCCCACGTTCTATTCGCGTAGAACTTAATAAAAAAATAGTCTTGCTCTAAAAGGCACTCAAAAAACTAACTGCCCAACCAATCAGGTAAACGATATAACTCCTTATTTTTTTTCTAGGAGAACTCAATAAAATATTTCTTTCTGCCATTGCGGAACATACCCCTCACAGAATCCGTCATCGTTATCTCTAAGTGAGGTTCTTTGAGCATCCTGTGTGGGGTACTCCCCCCTCCCCTTGTGGTACTTCCACCTCGATGCATTCTTTTTCTATCGTTTCGAAATAGTTTTAAGGGTGGTCACTTTTGAAATCTGAGCGATAAAGAATAAAAATAAAAATAAAATCAGCGAAGTTGGATAAGAAGTTTCTTCTTGCGTGAGACCTAAATTCTTTGCGCCTTCTGATAAATATTACTGTTTTCTTTGATGTTCGCTTCAAAAAAGAAGACCTTTGTTGTTGAATTGGAAGAAATTCTATATTGTGGGTTTTCAATTGATAATTTCTGATACTCTAAGTATAAATTAAATATTGTTTAGAAGACTAGAGATTAAACAGGCAGTTAAACTGAGTGATGAAACAGCTACCATATTTTTGAGTGATGGCTCTGCTCATGTGGAAAAAAAAATAGTATGATAAATGGAGTTTGCTAAAATCAAGTGTTAAATTATGAGTTCATTCGTCAGGACTGAAGTATAGATTTTTTAATATATGCTGAGGAATTCAAATCGAAAATTATTTATAAATATTTTTCATTTTATATATTTCACATGAAATTCATTTTTGAATATAAAAGACAACTTGCAAGCTTGATTTGTTAAAAAAAAAAAAAAACCGTAGAAAGCCACGCGATAGAAGTGAAAATTCTTTGGCGACGTTGGCCGTAAATGCAGGAATAGATTAAACTGCTGGGAGAACTTACTTTAATCAAATACAATTCATTCATTGTATGAAAAAGTTATTTTTATTCAATTTTTTGCCATCATCCTTTTCAAGAAAGACACGATAGGTGTTTGGTATCTGAAGTAGGATATAAAAATCCTCGATTGTATTCAATCAAGAAAACGTGAGAAACTGCATCAATCATGATTCTTTATATTGTTGCTCCTTCTCTCGAATCAGTACTCATTGTCAAATTCAGTGTCGGTTTTAAGAATTGAATGAGTGGCTTTGCTTCTTCTGAAGCAAAATTAACATTTATGTATCCAGTTAAGATAAGTGGCTTTTAATCGTCATCGGATCCAATGATTGCAGCAGCCTCTGGTGTGTGCAGCATTAAAACTTTATGAATGGAGATGATAACAGCTGCGACAGGATTACCTGGTGATATATAGACTTTCGAATGAACTTACTGATAGTTTTCCTCTTTTTTTCTTTCTCTAAATTCTTTTCCTCTTCTTTGCATTTATTCTAGACTTTCAGACTAGAATTAATTTTAATTCAACGGAAATAAAAATTAATAGTATAAATTTAATGCATCCCTCACAGAAGTAACTGTGTTTGCGTACAAAACGCTATCCGTGGCGATTCTGGCGCGAACGTTAGTGACATATACACAACGCCCTAAACACTCTCCTAACGAGAAGAGCCGTATAATAGTAATATTTTGGGCGTGTTTATTCCTTGAAATCGGCACGTTAATTATATAAAAGCTACGAAAATACACCATGTGAGTTCATTACGAGTAGCACTTAATATCTCCTATACCTAAACGCATTTTAATCCAAACATCAAGATGCCCCACTCCATACCCCCTTGGCAATCATCCAACTTTTTCACGGATATGACGCAAGACACGTGGTGACCCCCGCTATCTTTTCATCCCACTCGCTATCTTCTCACCATGGCGACGATTTGGTGGGTTGGCGAGGGAAATCACTAATTCCGTTCGCTTTTTCCCTGTTACGCAAAACAGGGCAAATATCCCATTCACTCTCACGCCTAAAGAAGTTTCACTTCAAAAATGTCAAAAAACCTGATTTCGAAAGTTATAGAACAAGTGAGATTTAGAAAATTTACAAATTAAACTTTTTTTGAGAACAAGTGTGGCAATGAATTCAATGAAAAAATGTTTCCTATGTTTGAAGTTAACGATGTATGTACTTAACACGTTCAATGCCAGGTCCGCACTTTCGCGGGACGGGACTTCAAATATCAAAACCCTTTCTCATATATGTGCTGTTTGTGTAGCCAATTTCGTGCTATCGCGGCAAACGCTGATCATCAACGTTTATTCTCCCCTTCAGTTAGCGTTAGACAAAAAACCCATTTCTACGACTGGCATCCCGGCGATCACTTTCCCCCCATTAGCAACAACGAAGGTGTTAAGCTCCATCGAGTGCTTTTGATGAAGGTACATGTGTCGTCTACACATTTATCGAATCATTTGTTTGCACATTTTGCATCAATTGTAAAATGGTGATTCTCCAGACTAGTTGGCGTAGAAGATCCATAAATATGTTTTTTTCAGTATGCGCATCTTACATCTTAGTAAAGGAGGTTCACCAGTCGATCGCGATTGACTTAATGTCCATTCATGATTAATAGTTTGAATATAATGATGTATAGATTCATTGAAAGACAATTTTACCTATGTTTTCATTTTCAATGCTAGTGTTATTTGTGTTAATTATTGCCTCATGTTTTTAATTTGAAATTCACTGCAATATAAAGTTTAGGTCAATAATTTACAAATTTTTGTTGCAAGTAGATAAAGCAATAGATGTAAGTTTGTCAATTACGATTTACAAAAAAAAAAAAAAAAAAAAAAAAAAAAATTTATTGATAAATTTTTTGAAATTTTCAATGAATTTAGAATTTTTTTATACATTAAAAAATTTACGAATAAAAATAAATATTAATTATTTTACAAAAAGAGCATTATATTATAAATTATTTCAAACTCCAATATTAAAGCAAAAAGTGATTAAAAACATACCCTTTAAGATACATTTTAAAACACTGCAATACGTATATTAAAAGTTTAGGGCTAAGATTTATTTTAAAAAATAAGGTTTGTTGAGTGCCTCGCCACTTGTAAGAAGCTGTGATCGCTTCCCAAATGTGGGGAGGTGAAATATGATCAGCGATTGGGGTGCCCCCGCTAAGACGCGAGGAGTGAGAGTGCAATGACCGAGGAGTAGGCCATGGGCCTTCCAAATAAAGAGACATATATACAAGGCAGTCCACTGTGTTTTTAATTTTGAGTATGAGTATTTTAATTTAAGCTGAGCTATCGATGGGCCAAAACATGGTCCTAGCTGCGCCGGAGACATCGGCAAAATTTGTGTTCGTCATTACTATTATCAATAATAGTCTTTAGAGTGATGAGAATTTGAGTAATGGTGGTCTCTTGTGAAAGCAGTCCTGGCAATGAGGTGAGCTCAAAATTGTCCCTATGAGATTTGTGTTCTTTATTTCATAATGAGTTTTGATTAATTATTCATTTTGAGTTTTGAGTAATTATTCATTTTGAGTTTTGAGTAATTATTCGTTTTGAGTTTTGAGTAATTATTTCATTTTGAGTTGTGAGTAATTATTTCATTTTGAGTTGTGAGTAAATACTTCGTTTTGAGTAATTATTCGTTTTGAGTTGCGGAATTAATTAATTTTGAGTTTTGAGTAATTAATTCGTTTTGAGTAATTAATTCATTTTGAGTTGTGTGTAATTAATTCGTTGTAAGTAATTAATTCGTTTGAATTGTGAATAATTAATTAGTTTTGAGTAATTAATTCATTTTGAGTTTTGAGTAATTATTCGTTTTGAGTTTTGTGTGATTAATTCGTTTTGAGTAATTAATTCATTTGAGTTGTGAGTAATTAATTCATTTTGAGTTGTGGAATTAATTAATTTTGAGTTTTGAGTAATTAATCCATTTTGAGTTTGTGTGATTAATTCGTTTGAGTTTTGAGTAATTAATTAATTTTGAGTTTTGAGTAATTAATTCCTTTTGAGTTTTGAGTAATTATGCGTTTTGAGTAATTATTTCATTTTAAGTTGTTCTATGAGTATTGAGTGACCATAGTTATTTGAATATTGTGTGAAAAGTTAAATTCTTTGAGTATTGTGAGAATATTTAATTCTTTGAAATTGTGTGAACAGTTAAGTTCTTTGAGTATTGTGATTAATTAAGTTCTTTTGAGTATTGTGATTAGGTGTTCCTTGAGTATTGTGTGAACAGTTAATTATTTGAGTATTGTGGGAGTAAAATTCTTTGAGTACTGTGTGAATATTTAATTCTTTGAAATTCTGTGAACAGTTAAGTTCTTTGAGTATTGTGAATTATTCTTTGAGTATTGTGATTAATTAAGTTCTTTTGAGTATTGTGATTAATTAAGTTCTTTTGAGTATTGTGATTAATTAAGTTCTTTTGAGTATTGTGTTTAGGTGTTCTATGAGTATATTGTGTGAGTAGTTAAGTTCTTTGAGTATTGTGAATTATTCTTTGAGTATTGTGAATTGAGTATTGTGAACAGTTAAGTTCTTTGAGTATTGTGATTAATTAAGTTCTTTTGAGTATTGTGATTAATTACGTTCTTTTGAGTATTGTGATTAATTAAGTTCTTTTGAGTATTGTGATTAATTAAGTTCTTTTGAGTATTGTGATTAGGTGTTCTATGAGTATATTGTGTGAGTAGTTAAATTCTTTGAGTATTGTGATTATTTAGTTCTTTGAGTATTGTGTAAAAAGTTGTTCTATGAGTATTGTGATTAGGTGTTCTATGAGTATATTGTGTGAGTAGTTAAATTCTTTGAGTATTGTGATTATTTAGTTCTTTGAGTATGGTGTAAAAAGTTGTTCTATGAGAATTGTGATTAGGTGTTCTATGAGTATATTGTGTGAGTAGTTAAATTCTTTGAGTATTGTGTGACCACAGTTATTTGAATATTGTGTAAAAAGTTGTTCTATGAGTATTGTGTGAGTAGTTAAATTCTTTGAGTATTGTGACCATAGTTATTTGAATATTGTGTGAAAAGTTAAGTTCTTTGAGTATTGTGAACAGTTAAGTTCTTTGAGTATTGTGATTTATTAAGTTCTTTTGAGTATTGTGATTAGTTAAGTTCTTTGAGTATTGTGATTAGTTAAGTTCTTTGAGAATTGCGATTAGTGAAGTTCTTTGAGTAGTGTGAATACTTAATTCATGAGTATTGTGAATTGTTAAATTTTTGAGTAGTGTGAGAGTTGTTAAGTTCTTTGAGTATTGTGTGAATATTTAGTTTTTTGGGTCTTGTGTGAACAGTTAATTATTTGAATATTGTGTGAATAATTAATTCTTTGAGAATTGTGGGAATATTTACTTCTATGAGTATTGAGTAAATATTTTGAGTGTAGAATAATTAAGTCCTCAAGTTGTAGTTATTTGCGTATCGGTGAGTTTAAAGTTGCTTGAGTTTTAATATTAATTTCTTGAGTAAGTGAATAGAATTGTAGTTCAAAATGTCAATCGTTTCAAAATTAAAGAGAAATGAGCTAAAGCTTGTTGCTGTAAAAATAGGTTTGACTGTACCAGGGGATGCAAAAATGATTGATTTAAAGCGGTTAATTGAGGAGAGCGATGTGTTTAAAGAAGATTACGAATTCATGAAATCCGTGATAGAGCAAGTGTTAGAAGAAGTTAAAACCCAAAAATCCCAGCTGAACGTTGAAATAGAATTAGAACGCCTTAAATTAGAGAGAGTTAAAGCGGAATTAAAATAAGCAAAATTAAGATCTAGTGCAAATAATAGCGAGACCTCTCTCAACGGAGGTGAAACGGAGGCGTCTATTGATTTTGACACTCTTAAAGAACCGATTGTATCTGATAAAATGTTTCAAACCATAGACAGGGAAACAGCAGCACATATTAATATTAGACCATCCGGAGATTGGTTTAGACCGCTACAATTGGGTAAGGAGTGTGATTTATATTTTACTTCGAGTGGTAAACCCGTAAATGAGACGAGAAAAGATCTCAAATATAACAAACTTAAAACCTTTAAAACCGCTCCCAAAGTATTTTTTAATGAAGAGAAAAATAAAAATTGTGATTTGTGTTTTAGAAATGACCATAACCCGTTACATGCTTGCCCTCAGTTTAAGAGACTTTCTCGGTTCAAGAGCGCGTTAACGTAGTGAAAAATAAAAACGCGTGTTTTAAATGCTTATTCCTCAACTGCAGTGTTAAAAAATGTTCGTTTCGAAATTGTTTTTGCGGCAAAGCGCATAACAAACTAATACATTTCCCGAGGGAACTAAAGAGTGTTTCGTCAAATGGGGTGAAGAGAAGCTTGCCAGACGCCCCCGAAGTCGTAAATAAGTCGCTGTCAAAGGGGGACGGGGAATGCAGCTGGTCATTTCCTCCTCAGGATGAGTGCCAAAATTTCGTTTCGACTAACATAGTTGAAAACAAAAAGAACGTTATCTTATCCACGGTACTATGTTTATTAAAGGATAAGTATTCGCGTGTGCAGATCCCAGAGTCAGTTAAACTTACGGATCCAAATTTTAAAATTCCAGGAAAAATAGACATCTTGTTAAGTGCCGAGTATTTTTATCATATAATAAAACCAGGTAAAATAAATGTAAAAAATTCGAACCTGATTTTACAGAATTCAGTCTTTAGTTACATAGTTGGAGGTAATGTAAAGGATGAGTTAAATTCATATTCTTGTAACTTAATATGTGGGTCTGAAGAGTTAAATTCGAGAAAATTCAGGGAAATTAAGGAGATAAATAATGAATTACCTAAAAATTTAGAGAATTCTATTTGTGAGGAGCATTATATCCGGACGCATAAGAGACATGAATCGGGGAGATATATTGTTTCTGTGATCGTTAAAGAGCATTGGTTCTGTGTAGGGAACTTGAGGGACATTGCTCTAAAGATACTCGAATCGCTATGGACTCGTTTTCCTAGAGACCAGGAGTTTAAAAAATTGTATTGTTATTTTTTGAAGGAATTACGCCCCATGACTAAGATAAAATTCAAGCTTATTGCGAGTAAATCTCATGTGTCACCAATTAAACAGGTAACCATACCTCGCTTAGAATTATGTGGTGCTGTGCTACTCGCCAAATTGATGCCTAAAGTGCAATGTGCATTAAAAATGGATATTACCTCAGTCTTTTTTTGGACCGATTCCACAATAGTGCTATCGTGGATGAAAAACGAGCCCTGAAACTTAAAAACGTTTGTAGCAAATCGAGTGGTAACTATCCAAGAGTTAAAAGAGTTGAACAAATGGCATCATGTTGTGAAACTTCAACAAAGTGATTTGTGGTGGTTTGGGCCAGCTTTTCTAGAAGTGCCTGCAGTAACTTTCCTAGATACGTCGATGAGATCCATAATTGTGAACCTTACCAACGAGAGCTGAAGGATAATCAAATGGAGTCAATGTGTTTCTTAGTGCAAAATAACGAAATTCTTCCCATCATTGATAGGTGTTCTTCGTTTCTGAAACTGCAAGGAGTCCTTGCATAGTGTGTGCGTTTCAAGGAGAAAAATCCATTACAGATAACCACTGGCAATTTAACTGTAGCTGAATTGTCTACAGCTTTACTTTGCTTAGTAAGAAAGGTACAATCTGTGTATTTTACAAAGGAAATTTGGTGTATTGAAAGAGGACAACAATTACCAGATTCCATCAACTTATTAACTTTGTCTCCATTTTTAGACGAGAGGAAAATACTCTGTGTGGGTGGAAGATTGAGACATTACAATCTACCTGCCGAACAGAAAGATCCTATGCTAATCCCTAACAACCACCTTATTTGTGACTTAATTGTTAAACATTATCGTGTTTCTTATTTGCATACAGGTACTGAGGCTACTTTGGCAAACATAAGAACCAAATTTTGGATTGTGAATGTGTGGCAGATCCAAAGTCAAACGTGTAATTAAGCAATGCATTAAATGTCTTAAGGTAAATGCAAAAGGTAAAAACCAAATGATGGCAGATTTACCTAGCGCCAGAGTAAGCATTGCGAGAGTATTTAATAAAGTAGGACTGGATTTTTGTGGTCCTTTCCTTATAAAATTAATTCCAGGTAGAGCAAAAAAAGTGTATAAATGTTATATTTGCATTTTTGTGTGTTTTGTTGTTGGAGCCATTCATTTAGAAATTGAATCTTAAGTATTGAAGCAGTTTTGGTTAAAGGTGAAGATAATTCAAAATTACTGAATTGGAATCTTGCCAAAATAGTAGAGGTTCATCCAGGTACAGATGACATAACTAGAGTAGTAACATTAAAAACAGGTAAAGGTGTATATAAACGACCTGTTACTAAAATTGTTAAATTACCTTTTAATTGTAATGGAATTATTTGATATTGTTCTGTGTGTGTAGCAATGTATTGTATTTCCATAGTGTGCAGTGTTTTTTTTTTGGTTATTGTAAAATGTATCATGTATTTGTAATTGCTTGATTGTATGTTGAAAATTTTTTTAATTTGTCAAGGCGGGCAGTATGTTGAGTGCCTCGCCACTTGTAAGAAGCTGTGATCGCTTCCCAAATGTAGGGAAGTGAAATATGATCAGCGATTGGGGTGCCCCCGCTAAGACGCGAGGAGTGAGAGTGCAATGACCGAGGAGTTGGCCATGGGCCTTCCAAATAAAGAGACATATATACAAGGCAGTCCACTGTGTTTTTAATTTTGAGTATGAGTATTTTAATTTAAGCTGAGCTATCGATGGGCCAAAACAAGGTTTATTATAAAAAAAGACAGATGTAAATAAATAAATGAAACTGATTGATTATACAATGGATTCACTGCGGTTCAAGAATCCAATTAAATAATATGTAAGAGTTTTAAATAAGATTTTTTTAAAAATACATGACGTTTTTAAATTACAAAAAGAAAACTAATTACTTCCTTTTTCATTAGTTTTTAATTTCAAATGTATCAGCGTTATTGCTAATTATATTTGTTTTAACTTCTGCTTCTTTTTTCTTTTTCTTAGGTTTCTTTGTTCTATATTTATTTAAAAGATGAAGCGGCCAAGAAGCGTTAAAGAACGAACTCACCATTAAATATTCAAACTTGTGAGAACAAATTAAGGACAGGTAAAATGTTTCGAAAGACAAGAAAAAACTCTTTCCTAATGAATTTTCAATTAAGACTTATTTATCCGAAAACGAGAATTTAAAAATATGAACATTGTTTGACTTTCAGAAGTAACTGGAAAAGAAATAAAACTTTACCACCATTCTTTTACTGCTCGACCTACAGCGCCATCTATCAGATGAGACGCACGTGATTTTCCTTGGAGAAGCTGTCGGAAACCACATTATTGATCGCCAAATCGTGCTCAAGTGCGCCACATGGTTTTGTTCTCAAGCCAAACAGAATGAAAATTTCTCTTTGATATCGCTGAAATACACGCCACTTGAAGCTCGCCAAGTGAACACTCAGAAGACTGAGAATAATGCCGGAATTATAGCAGAAACGTAAGATATCTGAGAAATTTTCGAGTAAGAATTCTGCAAAAGTTTAACTTTTCGATGAAATCTGTCTCTTGAGCGCGCTCTCAGCTGAAAACTTGTTAAGATACATTCGGTGTGTCACGCAAGGTGAAGATGTGTTCTAAGTTTCGAATTTAAAGTTGTGTGTAAATTTGTGTTTGGGTGAAGTTGCTGACATCTTCATTTTTTAAAGACTACCAAACAATAGTTCATGCCTAAAAACTTTATAACATCTCGAACATTGTACTTTAAATTCTAAAATTTATTTTAAAATTGTTTAAAGAAAACTAACATCTGAGGTTTTGAGAATTTTGAATCATTTCATGGATGTTTTAATACTTTTTTCGAAGAATTCAAACTTTTATCTGAAACTCGAAGGGACATTTAAAATTTAAAAGAAAAGTTAAATCTTCAAAATTTGGCATTTGCCAGAGGGGAACTCGAAACTCAAGTTAATATTTACAATCTTTACAAAGATTTTAAAATTTATTTATGTTAAGATCTATCGAAATAAATGACACTTTTGCTGGCAAAAATAATTTTAACCTTATAAAATATATATAAATTGAAGAAACAAACATAAGAGACATTTAGCTTGAATGTTTATTTATTTCATGAAAAATTTTGAGAACAAATTAATATTTACGGCACTTATCTAAAAAAAGCTATTCATTAATTTTTTTAATAAGAAAAAAAAAACATTTGTCTTAGAGTAAAAGTTGGAAAAAGATTTGATTCTTCTACGAAAAAGATAAAAAGAAAACTATATTGTATTAGAGATATATTTTATCTCTTTCGATGACCTAAGAATAAACTGATTTCTCATGTGGATATGACATTTATTTGAAGTGAAGGAAAAGTCCATTACTTTGTCCAAGACCCTAATTACATTTGATGTGTGCTGTTGTACTGGAATGATAAAGGGATTTGTCTTGTCAGTATAAGAAATATGAGACAGAAAAGTTTAATATTTCAGTAAGAAAACTTCCATTTATCCATGCATTACATTATTTTTACACAGATTGAGTAGGATATTTTCCTTTAAGCAGAGATTATCAGTGTTTTGTGTGCAAAAAAAAAAAAATCCTTATAAGCAATCAAACATATTTAATGCATAATTTTGTATAAAGCTTTACTTTAAAAAAAAAAAAAGAGAGTTCTTGAATGGTATCAGTCTTGAAATATCTTATCTCTTCATTTGTTCTTTAAAGAAGAAATGAATTTTTATGTAGAATAACAGTTTTTAATCCAAACTTGGAAATGTCATGTATGTCCTGAACATATTTTAAACACTATAACATGGATCGTTCTAACCAGAAATAATATGTATAGTGTTATTCGCAATGCATTATGGGAAATGACATTTGAATAAACTACAAATCAATTATAAGAGAAAATGGAAGGCTGTCAATGCAACATTTCACAATAAATAATTAAAAAAAAGGCTTTCGGTTCACTTATTGACTAACTGACTAAATTTCTATGACATTTTGTCCCTAGCATCTGTCTATATCTGCTATCTCCTGTAGAACCTGTCCTACAACTAGCCAGAAGTAACGTTAATTTTAACCTTGGACTTTTCGAACGTCAAAAATAATTCTGTGTTAGATGCTTTTAAAATCCTTCACGTTTTATAACAATTAATAAAGTGAATTAAAAACTTTTCGAGACAACTTCATGATGAATTTTAAATATCATTCGGAGTAAAATATGCCAAAATTCAAGAATTTTTTCAATCAATTTACATAAGACATATTCATGAAAATGCTGTCTTCAACAAAATAAAAGAAGTTTGCATACAAACAGACTGCCAACAACACATCTCATAGAAATCTAGCCGCTTTTTATGAAAGCCTATCATTTGGATGGATGTCACGGTATTCGATTACGATTAAGGTGATCATCGTAATCATCGGACTGACCGGGGTCCAAGGACTGGGGATTCACGGAGGTGGTCGGTGCGGGACGGGTGAATGGAGCTGCTACAGCCTGGACCAGGGTCTGAGATGCATCCCTTTCAACAAGTTCTGCGATGGAATACGGAATTGCCCAGATGGATCGGACGAACCCCCAGACTGTACGAGTAAGTAACACTTCCTATTTTTGTGTATATTTTATTTCGTTTTAGTGAGAGGTATTCCACAATTTGAATTCGTCAAATTCAATCATAATAAGATAAAAGAGATTTTATGAACTGGTATTATTTTTTTTAGTAATTAATCACACATTTTTCCGAGGTTTTGCTTCCAAAAAATATAAGTGGTTTGAATTAGGGAATGAACAAGTAATATAAAAATATTTTTTAAGTTAATTCCTACTTAGATCAACAGAAAAATATTTTAACTACTTTTTATTAAATAGTTACAATAAATATAAATACGTATATACATACGACAGAATCACAACATTAAGTGGCAATTAATTTTTATTAATTATCATTAAACTATCATATTGTCATCCAAAACAATCGTGTACATAAAATTTCAGTTCAACTAAATGCTTTGAAACGTGAGAAATTTTATTTTTAATGTTTTGGGCCCAAGTCGCTAAAAATGAAGCCAACGTGGATGTATTTTAATTCCTTAAATGATTAAGTTCAATCAATTGATTTTAATTAATTATAATTAAGTTATCGTATTGTTACCCAACGCAATGGTGTATAGAATTTTTCACCTTAAATGAGCGCTTTAAAATGTGAGAGAAAACCTTTTCAAGTTTTGACACTTCGCCAAAATGTTCGCTAAGTCGCCAAAAATGATGCTAACCTGGCTGTATTTGTAATTATTTGAATAATTAGTTTTAATCAATTAATTTGTATTAATTATAATGAAATTACTGCATTCTCATCCAAAACAACCCTGTACATAAATTTTCAGTTCAATTGAGTGCTTTAAAATGCATTTTATGAAAGATTGAAAATTTGAACAAGATAAATATATAGAGAGAGTGAGCTAAAGTAGGAATTGAAATTAAACTTTAATTTCTAAATATTGAGATTTTTTGAGACCTTGGTATCAATAGGCTAATCTCATATGTTGCCATAGTTATGCAACTAAAATCATTTGTATCCAGCCAATCAAATCATAAACCATGTGACGTCATAGTCATAGGATGAATACATTCACGTGCTTCCAGCCAATCAGTTCATGTACTTTACTATTGCAATATTTTGTTGTTCGCAGAGACTTTCTTTTAAAATGTACATATTTATTAGGAATAATAACATACATACACACAGAATGCTCTTGATTTAAAATTATGCATGCAGTACACAAACAATTTGTTTTTTAATTTTGAAAAAAAAAAGCCTTTTGAAGAGTTTTAATATTTAGAATATCTTTATTCACAATTATCATGTTTGAAATTTTATGCAAATTTTACACGTAGGGCATTAAGTGTGCTGGACTGATACCAGTTCTGAATTCAAGGGAGAACACGTGATTCAACTTATCATGTGATCATGATTTTAGCCTATTACCTTAATATACAGAAGCAGCTCATTTCCAAAAATAGACTGCTCTTTAGGACGAAACTTTTGATTCTGTTGAACTAGCAGCCCTTACTCTCCTGCTTCGGTGGGTATTCGATGATGTTATACGAATATATACTGTTTACGCGTGCAAATGTTTTGAAAAAAAAAATTCCAAAACTCTCACCCCACTTGATTTAAAAAGGACAGATTTAATTTCTAAAATTCAAGTAGATATATCTTTTATGTTCCCGTAACCCCAACATGCATACCAAATTTCATTACTCCAGTTTTAAAGGATCGAAAACGAGAATTTATTTTATCTATATACACCAGTATCTCCTCACTTCCACCCCCTTACCCAATAGAAGTCAATTTCTGTAAAATTCATTCTCAGCGGATCTCTGTTATTCAAAGCAAACACGCTGAAATTTCAAGCATGTGAATCTAATAGATCAAAAACAGGATTTTTTTAATCTAGAATGGCCCTCTTTAACTCCCTTTGAGAGTCGATTTTTGCAAAACCCGTTCTTAAAGGAACTCTATTCCATGAATGGAATATACCTACCAAACTTGAAGTCTGTAGTTCTAATAGTTCATAAACGAAGATATTCTTATATAACGCCCCTTGAGCCCTCGCAATGTCCTTCGAGGGTCGATTTTTCACACACACACACACACACACACACACACACACACACACACACACACACACACACACACAAACCCCTCTTTTCCAACGAACCTCTACTCCATAAAAGGAACGTGCCTACGAAATTTCAAGTATGTTAGTTACAAAACGGGAATATTTATGTATTACGCACCTTGGGGGGTTGATTTTCGCAAAATCCGTTGTTAGTGGATCTCTACTCTATGAAAAGAATATGCCTACCCAAATTTCAAGTCCAATGCTTCCGGAAATATCGTGATGAGTGAGTTGCTGTCAGTTGAGACTTGGTCATTGACTTTACTTGATGAAGCTTTGGGATTTTTCGAGAGAAAGTAATCTTGGTGGGATCCAAGTGAATAGATCATGGAGAAGATTTAATTTAGAATATAAATTTTAAAAACAACGTGATTTTGTTAAATTTGTCAAATTACAGAAACTTAACTGGGCTGGTCATATGGTTATAATAAATGAAGATCTTTGCCGCAAGAAAATCCTTCTCGCAAAGCACATTTAAAATATCATCAAGTGGGTTCACCCAGGACTCAATCAACAGATACCTTTTTTTAACAATTTAAATTGTATACCCTTGATAATTACAGTATATCGCTTTCCAAATGTTCACAATTTTATGTGTTTATTTTTATGTAACTTTATTCGCTATGCTTCTGCTTTTACAGCATTATTTTTTACATACATCACAGCTTGTTTCCATGGCGAGATTCTCGTATCAAACTACGTCAGAAAATAGCTCAAAAAGTTAGTTTAAGAGAAACTTGCGTGAGAACCCGCTACACATTGTAAATCCCATTGTCTGACAAGAATATTATTTTTATATTTTATTCTACTTTAGAATGTTTCACGATAAGTCACCGAGATTAAATAATTATTTTAAGTGTTCAAATGTTATCATTGCAGATATTTATTTTTCGAAAGTAAGTTTTCCATAAAGCTCTCTAAGCAATGAAAACCAGTGAAACATATTGAACTCTGTAACTTTTGAGACAAATAAAGTTAGCGTCATATTGGTTAATTAAAATGTTAAACTTAATTACGTTTCAGCTATTATTTACAGATTTACATTGAAGTTATTAACTTAGTAGTTAAATTTTTAGAGTCCAAGATCTGTTGTTTTGTGAGGGAGGAGTTTTTGCTTCCGTTCTCAGCGAAGTTTTTAGACCAACTTCCTTCTCTCTCCCTGCCCTCTCTAGGAATTGGGGGTGACAGCGGTCAGCGTCTTTAGCTTCGAGTTTACATTGGGTTCGTGGGTGGAGAGGGGTTCCTCTTGGTGTCAAAGGTTGCCGGGGTGATGTCCAAAACAATACCGCGCAATATTTTCTTAAGGGAGCAGGTGTCACCCTACCCACAAAGAAGCCGAATCACAGCTATGTGGCGGAAACGTCACAGCTACTGGAATAAAAATATCAATGCTCCCTTTTAAATATTAGAAGTAACTTGCCCACACAATACACTTTTGCTGTTGTTTCCAATGCCCTTGGATCAGGAAAGCCTACACCAAGTCCATTTGACCTTTCCGCATAATAATGTCACAAGCCAGGTCTTGATCTCCAAACAATTGTCCCAGGGAAATGCACCAGTAGCCCAGAAGATGAGTAAGAGAAGCAGGTACAGGTAGAGAAATACTTTACCACCTGCACAAAGGTCATACCATGCAGGTGACCGCTTATACATTTTTATTTCTTCTATGTTTTTTTTAAAATTTAAGTCATACAACGTAAAAATGGAATCAATAACATATGAACATAATGAACTATTTCTGAATAAAATGCTTACTTAATTAAAGAAAAATGTAAACCACTCCAATTTTTTTCCTGGGTTCCTTTGTATTATTATAATAATTTAAAACAATAAAAGTTACATTAAAAATAATCTAGGAAGCAATTTTTCCAAGAACACGAATCCTTCTTCAAGGAAACAGTATTTGATAAATACGAGACCAGAAAGAAATACGTTTTTCGTTTAATAGGAATTCTTATAGGAAGCGAAATTACCACCGTTTGAAATATAAAGTGCATCATAAAACACAGAATTAATAACCCGAAATCGAAAGGAATACAAAAAACGACCGATCATTATAGAAAAGAAAGGAGTGAGCAATAAAAAGGTCGGGTGAAAACCCTTTATGTCTTTTCCCCCCCTCCTTTCTTTGAAAAAGCAATCGTTTCTACTTATTCTTATCCACTGCATTTTTCATGATCTGTTTTCCATATCATTTGGGGCTTTCTTCCATTTTTTTCTCATTCTGGAAGTAGAAATGTTTTTGTCTTGGTGTCTCCTCATAAATATCGTAACGCATCTCCAATTGAGATTACCGAGATTCCATGTTGCGAATCTTATCCTCCATTTTGAGCCACGTCGCGTCAGATTGTAATGTTGTTAAACAAAAATGGCGCATATTTTATTATTAATATTTTTTCATGCCCTCACTTTTCGAAGATTTTTATATTAGAAGATTCACATGTTATTAAGGGAACCAGGCCATCATATACTTTCAAAAAAATCGATTTTTCTATTTTAGCTTTAAAAAATAGTGCATATTTTTCTGAACCTAAAAATGTGTAATACTTATATGTTTGTTGATAAAATAGCCCTAAAATATGAAAAATAAAAATGTAAACAAATGACCACGCCCTTTTTGACCCTTAGTTTTTTTCACTTTTTCTCAAAAGCATATTTTTTTGCATTTAGGTACATTTTTTAAAAAAAAAAAAAACTATTGCACTATAAGATTCCAGATTTCTTTTTTTACTTCTATACAAGATGCCTATGCATATAGTGAACATAATTTTTTTCTATTAAAATAGAACCTAACTTTTTAAAAATGGTTTTATGCATGAAAAAAGCAGAAACATAAAAGTTTTCCAAATTTCAAAGTTTCATAATTTTTTTAAAGAAACTATACTAAATTTTCACTAAAAAAATAGGTTCACTGTCTTTTGTGTATTGTTTCATATACTTGTAAAAAATATTTTGCATAAAAAAGGATACTTTTTAAAAAATGGTACCTAAACAAAAGTATGTATTATGAGTTCTCAATTACGTATTATTTAAATTAAGTAGGAAGAAAACTTTTGAACTAAAAAGTTATTTTTGTAGTTTTACAGAATAATTAAATTATCTTTATTAAGAACGTAAAATATCTAAGCTCTATTGGAAATTTTAAAAGATATATGTCTCATAAACAACGGGTCTTAATTTTCTCATTTTACACTTCCGAGCATGTCCTGGTTTCCTTAAGTGTCCCGAATGAATGCCTGTTTAGTATCTTGATCTTATAATCATCATAATACGAAAAACACTTAACATTTAATATGATAAGACTAAAATTAACATAACTTAAAAAGCTATTACTTAATATTTCCACTAAAATAAATTACACACACACATACAGACAAAAAAACAGGAATAGGCAATTGTTTTGGCTCGAGGGCGCCCCATTGTGAAAACGGAGGATGCCGGAGGGCTGCGCCTTTTTTTAATATGCCATTATTTATTAGTTAATATTGCATCTCTGAAAAAAATATCAATTTTACGATAAAAATCCATAATTAAAAGTAAAATAAAATAGTGGCAATTTAATTTAATTTATTTATTGTTCTCATGTATAGCTGCATGCACATTTCAATTTAGAACCAGTTTGCTGATGCAAATGCACGTAAACAATTTTCTACATTTTTTAAAAAAATAAAGAGTGAATGGCTTTTTTTGAAATTCTCATCACTGTATGCAAATTAATGTCAGCCAATTTGCATCTATATTTACTCTTGTTGACCTTCATACAAGGTAAAATTTGTTCCCTAACATACTCGTATGTCGACACAAATATAGAAAATCTCTGTATTTCTTTTTCTGATTGTATTAGTGAGATGCAAAAAAAATCTTTACGGACCGCTAATTGCCCGTATTTTAAAGCTAGAAAAACATTTTTTAATTTATGAACTTGATAATTTATTTTTTAACTAGTTATGTATTGTTTACATATTATAATTTTTTATTAAATATTCATAAATATAAGCCTTCGTTTTTAAAACTATGCCAATTTTATCTTATCTTCGATCTTATTCCCAATTGAAAGTGTGATATAGGCCAAAGATGGACGCTGGCGGAGGAACTCGACAGTTGAATTTCGATCTCGTGAATCGTAATAAAAAATGAATGGTCAGAAAAAACAGACCAATAAAAATTTCCGTTTTCTCCTCGCCTCTCTGATGGATGTTTATATTCAAGAAAGACAAAGCACTTCGCTTTCCTTTCCTATAATCAATCAATCAAATAGTTGCTCCAAAAAGAAATCAGGATTCCAATATTTTTTTGTTTCGCCCTTAAGTATATCTGATTTTTTTTCGAAATTCGGGCACGTTTATTTGAAACTCTTTTCCTATTACATAAAGTGCATTTGTGATATTAACTTTTCAGGAAATTCTGCAAATTCTTTTTGTGTAAATATATCTTAAACTCATTAATCTCGTTTTGCATATCGTTGCGACACCCGGAACTTAATAATAACTAACACTTGTCATATGTATTTTTAATTTTCGATACTTTTATTTTACTAATTATTAAACAAAACAATCAGAATCAAAATTTTTGAGAATTTACGACAAAACATCTGAAATTATGCACATCGAATATACTCTAGCTCTCACGCAAGGAAATTATTTCATCAAGAGTGAGTGAGTCTTTATGAAACCCGAATTATAAAGTAACGCCGACGGATCTCGTAATTTTGGACCTTGGTCACATCTGGACTTCCGAAGAAATTTATAAATCACACTAAAGGGGGAACTTAAAGCCTCGACAGATTTAACATTCATCAGTGCCTATACACCATAGGTTCTCAACGTAGGTGATAACGCCCCTTTGTGGGCGTTGGAGGCTTTCAGGGGGTAGTAAAAGACCCAGAGAAAACTAGGGGGCGTTGAGATGACACGGAGGGGCTTGGGCAGATTAACCAAAAAAGACTAAAATAAACACGCTGACTTACCAACAAAAGTAAACTTTAATACTGTTTTTACCTTATGTTGATTGTATATATTTAAATCATTTCTATATCATATGTACGAAGATTCACATATTTCGGTAGTTCGGGAAGTGGATGAAAAACTTGAATCTTACATTACATTCAGACCTGCATTAAATTGAATGGCATAGTGCTTTTTAATTTCTGTAGTGCACGGATTGTCTTTGTCTGTGAAGAGTAGGAAAAACGTTTCGTCCACTGCATTTCATTACGTATATTATCCAAAAAACATAATTAAATATGTTAACCAGAAATTAACGTGATTCTTTAAAGGCTGAAACTGTCAATTTATATTTATTTCGAAATCAATAGTTTATTATGAAAAACTTCGTATCATCAAAACCCCTAGCTGTCTTCATAACAGGTAAGCTAAAACTTTTATTCCACTCTTTTAAATGAAGAAAAAATTCAGTAGCGTTTCAATTCCAATAATATCCTACCTATGACTAAAATATATAATCATACACAGTTAAATATATTTGTGGCAATAGCTATTTCAGATTCGCATGTAAAAAAATTGGGGCTTTAGAAAAAAATTAAATTAAAAATTATATTCTATTAGTAATAGGATATTTTTTAAAACTTCCCTCTTGTTTCCATCATGTAATATGTGCACTCTTATTTCTTTCGAGTGTGAGAGGGCGGTATTGAAATATTCACTGGAAAAGGGGGCTGTATCGAAATATTTACTAGAAAGAGGGGCGCCAAAAAGGTTAAAAACGTATGCTCTACATGATGGGCCTTTCGTTGGCCTAGGCCTCAAACTGATGACTTTCTGGTCATGAATTCGTGTCCGTAGTCACTTTGCTACCACGGCCACAATTCACCAAATGGGCGTAAACTACAACCGCAAATGTATACGAATGAAGTGATGTCCTCTAAGGAAGTAGCCCCCAACCCCCTGGCTGGTACCGGGTGGTGGATCAAATATTATTAGTCCGCCCTAAGGGGCATAACTTATATTCGGTTTCTTTACTGTGGTTATTTCTCTCGAGTTTGTGTGACTTCCCATAGAAATAATTTTATATTCCGTGTTAAATCCCTTTATACTCATTTTTGGTGTAATTACATTTTATTTTGAGGTATTTTAAATAAATTTAAATTATTAAATAAACACAATATAAAAAATAAGCAATCAACGTGCCTCTCCCCTTCAGGGGGCAGTTTGTAAAATTATCAAACATTGGTCTTGCTGCAGCAATTAAAAGTTGGATAGCGCTGCTCTATGCAATGCATGGTTTTATACGTTGCGATGGGGATGCAATGAACGAATATGAACTACATAAACAAGCACAACATGGGTGATCCATTAACATTACCATAATATACCGACGTTTAAAGAAAAACTAGTAAGGAAGTTGAATGTCAGGTAGATATATAAGAAATTTCTAGCAACTGACGAGTTTGAGAGGTGGGCTCATCAATGACCTGAATACCGCAGGGCTTGTTTCTGCTCACCAACTTCGATAGTTCTGAGTTGCAATTCAGAAAATATTGAGACTATTGGAACACATGATGTTGCTCGTACACAGGAACATGGAGCCGTCTGGCTTTCCTGGTTTGGGGCAAAGATAAAGTGAGACAGTCGAATGATCGTGTAATGTCTTTATTACTTTTACTTTCGACACAGCACATCGTGTCACCAGAACAGAATTCTATCTTTATCTTAATCAATACAACCAAAACACAAGCTCAATTCTCCGCGCAATACACAAAAAGTCCAGTCTCAAAACCAACGGAACTCCCTCCTTCTCTCGATATAGCAAAAACACCAGCGCAATTCACCACGCTCCCAAACAACGAGGGGCTCTCTCTTCCCTGACCATCCCGTTCGAGGTTCAATCACCTTCTCCCCAAAAACAGTAACCCACCGCCTAAGACACACTAAATAGCGCCAACATTCCATAATCTTCCGCCAACAGTAGCCAGACACTACAGATCGGTTACCAAGTTCTCATGGTATTTGGTAACCTATTCATTCACCGTTCCACTCTACAAGCTGTTCAATATGGGAATCTTTTGCTGTACAGGAAACCATATTTTCTGGCTCTTCATAAAAGAGAATTTTCGATTTCGTACCAGCCGTTAGTACTGGATTAAACTCTTCCAAATCCCATTGAAATCTGTGTATCCAATGGCTTTTCAAGGCATGTCTGAACCTCGCCAAAGTGGTAAGGGTTTGGTTACTGCAAGTTTAGAGACGTCCAGATATTGTAGTGAATTTGCTTGTATCTTTTTATCTTAGTAGTAGGTGGTGCTAACACCGAAAGCCTTTGACACGTACTGCCTTTGACACTAGAATATTGGGGGCTCCGTCTATAGTAATGCCAATTGAAAGTGACACGTAACGTCAAAGGTATTACCTTTAGGGATTTAGTGAATTGCGATTCGTTTGGTGTACAAATGTTCACCTGAAATGGGCGTGGGAATGCTTTACTGAACGGTAAATATCATTGCTACTATCGATCGTGACACAGTTCCCCCATTGTAGGCTAATGGTCTGAGGGCAATTGCCTATATTACCAGCTCTACTGTGAAAATGATACATGTAACATCTCAGTGGTTTAAAATTAAGAGATTTTACATCCCCATGTCCTCTTACTGGTTTTCCAACTGTGTTTAACAAACAGGATTGCTTCCAATTCAGTATAGTGGTAAGCGACATTGACTGCTGTGCCGTAGGGACTGGGTTCGAATCCTGGATAAGTCATGGATGTTTGTAAATGTATAGCGTTTTCGTTGCAGTGGGGTATTCTAAATAGCCGTCGAGCCTCAAGTCCTCTCGTGAGATTATTGGAAGGTGAGAGGCTTCTGACCACTTTCAGGGTGCTCTCCCTCAAAATTGAGGGGGAATTAAGCCAAACCGCACTTTTATCTGTATGGTGCTCACAGTTATGGCTAACGACAAGCGCAAATGTAGCCCTTTGCCACGATGAATTTTGCAGGTCTTGATTTGGTGTTACTGTAGATCAGGTAGCATAAGTGACAACACAAACATGGGAATGATCGTCCACATATTGCACCTAATTCTACGTCAAATTTAGAGGATCCCATCCACTACCACATTTGTAGAACACGCTCACTATCGAGCATATCTGGGACTAGCTGAGGTGCTGAAGTTCTGTTCTATGCATGATTTGGAAAAAGTTGAGGGCATGCGCTTTAAGGGAACCGGGACGTTCTCGATGACGCAAAACAAGCAAAATTTCGATTTTCGAAGGAACATTATTTTCAAAAACAAAACCACTCCATAAAGAAAAAAAAATTGTGTCCCACAATCTACATACTTTTTTTAATATACTACAACATAAAACTTTTAAATATATATATTTACTAGCTGACCCGGCCCGGCGTTGCACGGGCTTTTACCGAGGGTATAACTTAATCCCCATGTTAATTTTCTCCTTTCTTTCTGACGCAAGCACTTTTGTGTGGGTGTGACGCGTACGATGTGAGTGTATGGCCGTGTGTGCGTGTCATGTGGCTTTCGTGTTTAACATTTTCCCTTCTCTTCACAAAATCAGCACTTCCAATATTATTTCTCGAAATTACTTTTACTTCTTTGTTTCTTTCCTCTCCGCTTAGCCCGGCGTTGCACGGGCTTTTACCAGTGAATAACTTAATCCCCATGGGAATTTCCTGTTTGCCTCAGGACGATAGCACTTATGTGTGTGTATGCGCGATGTGAGTGATTTCTTTAACTATGACATTAAAACTCCCTTTTTCGAAATTTGTTCTTGCGTTGGTGTGGTGTGGTACTTAGGAGAGGTGGGTAAAAGCTTAGGTGTCGTCCTCGTCACCTGACCATGGTTGAAAATTTCGAGGTCCGTCGCTAAGAACCCTCGAATAGGCGAACAGTGCGAATTTATAAATCACTCACTCACTTTTCAATTCTTTCGTTGCAATTTTTTAGTCCCCGGAAACGAAAATGTAGCCTTTTTAAAAACAGCTGTTTGATGAAAAAAGACAGAAAAGTAGAAATTTTTCAAATTACAAAATTTTACTACTATTTTAAACCTTGAAGTAAAATTGTGAGGATATTTTGAAATGTTCGACACACGGGAAAAATGTTTCATGCAAATTATCTTTTTAAAGAAGAAATTATTAAATGATTGTTTTAAGTATTTTGAGTGTTTTGTTAAAATTTGTTCAAAAAAGTTTTTGGCTTTTTATTTTTTAAATCACTGATTCTAAATTTTTAAAAATCATTTTTATTTAAACGCAACGATTTTAATTCATTTTAGAAAAAAATCGTAAAATATGCAAAATATCATTGTTTTGTAAAAAAAAAAGTATTTTTTTTAAATTCTTAAAAAAAAGATAGTTTTCGGCATTTTATTTTTTTAATCACTGATTCTAAGTGATCAATGGATTTTTTAAAAATCATTTTCATTTAAATTAATCTATATTTATTCATTTTAGAAGAAATCATAAAATACAAAACAAAATTAATTAATTATTTTATATTAATATTGATTAAAAATAGTCATTTAGGAATTAATTGTGACATGGCCAATTTAGTGATTTTTGATATATTAATAACACGCAATTAATGATGAAGAATTTTTTATTTGAACATATCTTTTATTTTTTTCTATGGAAGTTATGCTTATTTAACTGAATAATTCAAAAAAAAAATTTCGAAATGCGCAAATTTTGCGATTTTATTATGAAATTATATGTCAAAAAAAGATTTATACATTAGGCACTATTTTAAAGTAAACTATACGTTTTATGAAAGAGAACAAAAATTTTGATACTGATAAATATTTTAAATGAGTCTCAGAAATGTATTGAATACATTTTGTCATCTTAATCTAACATCTATAATGATTTAATTTTGAAAATTATCTGAAGAAAAAATGACGAAAATAGAAGCAAAAATAACTTTTTCACTCGCATTTTTTTTTTACTCGCCAAATTTACTGATTTCCTCCTGTTTAAGGCAGAACTTTTTAGTGTAACCCTTGAGTTAGATGTGAAGTTTACAGTTCAAAGGTCTTTGTCGCAAAACTATTTTTCGACTCCAAGGTTTGGCTAACTGTAAAATCGCGTATTTTTAATAATTTTTTTTTTATTTTTAGGGCAAAATTTTTAAGTCAATGCTTTTAAACTTCACAAATTAACTGCAAAAATAAAGTACTTTTAAATAAAAAAAATTTACAAAAAATACTGTTTAAATTATTTCTCGCAAAAACGGTCTTTTTACGAAAATCACAAAAAAAAAATTTTAATCCGTAATTTTTAAGCAATTTTTTCAATCTTCGTAAAGATTACGGATAATATTTTTTTACACATGGAAATAAAGTTTCGTGCGATTATCTTCATAAATGACAAAGTTATTCAATGTTAAGTTAAAATTTTGAGTATTTTTTGAAAAATCTTTTTAAAAAAGTTTTGGGAATTTTATTTTTTAAATGACTGGATCTAAAAGAGAAAGGCTTGAAGTTATTTAGTGAAGGATATCGTTTTAATAACACGAAAACAAATTCATACGCAACAATTTAGAAACAATTTGCATAAAAACGTATCAGTTTTAACCCTTTTTTAAAAAATTCTTAAAAAATAGAAAATATCATTATTTTGCAAAAAAAATTATACCATATTGTGGCGAAATAAATTATCTTTCCGATTCTGTAATTATTTTTTGTCTGATTTCAACAGTAAAAATTGGATGGCAATTTTAAGATGGTGGAAAACGTCGGATCACCGCTCGGCCGAAACGGAATGGAAGTTCTGCCAAGTAAACAACCCGCAGGAGTAAAACAATTAGGAGTTTTAAGGCTTTTAATTAATATCTTTTTAACTAATTGCAATATCGGAATGAAAAATAGCTTACATTATATTCTCAGACCTACTGAATATACGTACAGAATTTCATTAGAATCGGTCTAGCCGTTTCGGAGGAGTTTGGTTACAAACACTGTGACAGGAGAATTTTATATATTAGATTTTAGAAATATAAGGATTTGAAAAAGTACACTTCAAAAAGAGCTTTCGTATACATGGTGTTGATTAGGTACCTGTAGTTTTTCTTTTATAACATATAAAACAACAAATCATGCTGTTTTAGATACAAAATTGTACCTTTATTTTAATTCTCTAGTTTTTTTTAGATTTCATTGCATAGAAATTTTAAAAAAAATATTTGAATCTCGAATTTTTAAAATTTTGATAAAAATGGTAATTCTTTTTTAGAAAATTGGCAGTAAAAATAAAAATATTAACATTTCAGGAATTAAATTAGTAGCATTAAATACATTATTATTATACAAAAGCTCATACGAAATTTCACCAAAATATAATAGATAGGTTTTTCTAAGGATGTACCTAAAAACTAGAAAAACACATTTTGAGTAATATGAAAAAAATTAAATAAAATGGTACAGCTTACTAAAATTTGATATTTAAAATACTCCAGATTTGTATTCATCTTGCATGAACACTTCTAAAACATCCTTTTCCCTTTTATTTTGTCTTTCAATAGTCTTGGCCTCTTTGCTTACTTTTTGAACTGTTCGCAATTCTAACTCTGTCAATTTTTCGTAGGTCTTCAAAAGTGTTTATCCCAAGATTTATTTTTATTGCTCTTGATAATTTTGTTTCTGCGTATGCATCTTCATTAAAGCATATCACTGCGTCCATTACACCAATTTGCAAATTTTTTGGCCCACAATTATGTTTTTTGAAACTTGATTCCCCATATACAGTTTTTGAAGCTTTATTTGGGTTTTGGGTACGGTCATGCAAAAACATGTTAGTAAAAGTTATTTTGCAGTTTTCTAAATACATGTCTAAAAGTTATGTATATGTTTGTAATTATGTTATTAATCTTGACAAGAACTTGTTCTGTGAGGGAATGTTTGTAGACATACAAAGACATTTGTTGTAACCGCAATAACTGTTGTTTACATTTTAAAACTGCAATTATTCGGGTATTAAGCTTTAATCCTATACATGCTATACATATTTGGATTCAGCATTAAATTTACTTTTTTTTAAGATAAAAATCAAAAAATCGATTTCCCGAAGTTGAAACACGGTTTATTTTCCTTAATTCGTCACTAAAAGGTGTTGTTGCATTTATCACAATATGAGGCGAGAGGATGCGATATTGTCATAATTATTTCTTGTACTAAATGTGCATTTTATATCTTTATCATTACCTGTATTAAATTTCATTTCAATGCGAAGCTTTCTTTCCTTAGATAGTCAGTTTCATTCTTCATATGTGAAGTTGTCTTTCATGTTGCATGAAAGTGCCTGTTTATGTAGTTTCCTGGTTGAAAATTAAATTTTGTAATTAAAAATATTTTTTATGAATTAGTTCTCGAAATTCAACCTCGGGAATTGGCTGGTTCAATACAAATTAATTATAATTAACCCTGATAAAAGCTGCAACTCTTGCTCAACCTTCTTGTTCTATCTCCGTAAGAGGGCGCATGAGAGTATCCAGAAGTTTTATTTCTATAATTACGTAATCAATAATTATTAGACATTTTCATGAACAATGGACCACTAATTTCCATCTCAAGAAGCCCCAGTACATCATTATCTCTCACAATTTCAAATCTTGATATAGAGTTTAAAAAGCATTTTGTTTCAACTGCAAAATATTGGTACAAAGCTTTACGAAAATATTAAATATAATGAAGATCTTTCAAACTAAATGCATGTATTATGTTTTTAAGTATCAAACGTTCCATCATAATTACAACATTCTTAATTAGTGTACGAAGGGTAGTTTGTGTATAAAATGTTAAGAGATGCGTTAAATATCCGAAAAGGAGAAACGCAATGAAAATAAATTTTAAAAAAGTTTGTTTTTTTGACAAAGTAAAAGTGACTTAAATCATAAATAATTCAGAAAATTCAAAATAGAAAGTATTTGTTCAAATTTTTAACATCACATGGAAATGATTAATCTTCCAATATTTTGATAAACTTCATCGAAATATAATTTCTACTTTATTTTTGTTTGTGCACTAAACTTTGTGCCCTAAAGCATTTATTATAAACCAGGAGTAGGCAACTAGCGGCCCGAGAAGGCAGTCAGAAAACCAAATACAGTAGAACGCCGTTTATCCGAATCAATTGGGACCGGGCATCGTTCGGATATGCGATTGTTCAGATAACCGAAAACCGAATGTGATCCATGCAGTATATAACACTGAACACTATACGAATATAGAAAATCATCACATGCGGAAAACGTGCTTGAAGAAAAAGCAAAATGTCACAATTTTACTTTGATTGGGAAAAATAATCACTTATTTTTCGCTGTACCATTGTACAACTTCGTTTTTTCAATGCAAGGTCCCTGATTCTCTTCAGCAGCAGTAGTTGAAGTTGGACAGCACTCTGATTGTTGTTCGTACCACTCCATAGCTGTCTCTAACGCAGAAACGCGTCTGCATATGCTACTTTCGATGTTGTTGTTCTCGTCTTCATCCGTTTCATCGTCGACAGCGTCGGATTCTTCTTGCACATGTCACAATCTCGTCATCATTTAGCATTTGAAATCCACAGTCTTCTACATCGCATGCCATCCAGGTTTCTACATCAACAAAACTCAACAAAAGAGCACGTATACACCCCTTCACCTGGAAACAAACTGACTTAATATTCTTCGCAGATGTTTACCAAATCACAAAGCTGAAATTCCCCAAATATCCCTCACCTTGGGGTTTCCCGTCACTTTTGGCCTCACAGGAAACAAATGTTGAGCATTGCACTATTCGAAAAAATATCCGGACTTTGGTTCCGATATTTGACGCTCCGGATAGTAAATGTTCGGATAAATGACGTTCTACAGTAGACAGTAAATGTGCTTTTTTTTGTGGAACATATATTTGTGAGTTTTTCTTGTTTGGAGATCAGCAAGTGAAAATATAAATTCTAGTCGGCTGACGTTTGACTAGCAGGCTGTGATGAGAATTTCAGCTAGCCATCTCATTCCTGATTTAAAAAGGATTATAGTAAAGTTTGATTGGGTACATTTGTCTCATGAAACTGGTTATAAAATTAAATGAGCTTGCAGCTATAGATAATATAATATTAGCACAACAAATAAAATGAAAAAAAAACTGCCACTAATTTTTCAACTGGTTTGGAACCCTTTGACTGATCCTCAGGATAAATGCTTTTTGAACTGTTATTTGAATTTAAATCCAGCTTCCGTAGATAGAACTTTGTTTTATGCTAGTTTGAGTGCAATATGAGTGGAAGAGTTAGACTTTACGCTGTTTTTAAAGTGAGATTATAACTAAGTTATACTTTCGGAAGCCTTGGTGAAAGGGAGAAGAAGTTTTAGACTGGAATATATATAGTTGACTCTGGGGAAAGATCTGATGGGTACTCTTCCAACAGATCAGACTCAGTTAATTGTTTAATTATTTGTCTTACAAATTTTAGTCAATTAATTTTTATTGCACCAACGGTGTATAATCTTGATTGATAGTAAATTGATTGAACCAAATAAAATTGATTATTTTCATAACAATGTCTGTTGTTGCCACTCCTAATAAATTCAACATTTCCTGTTTGAAAGTATTTAATACTTATTTCGCGTTTATTTATTCACTCTTGAATCTGGCAACAGAATTTTAGTTAAATATGTCTTGGGAATTTTCTCAGTAGTTTACGTTTTACGATAAAAAAAAAAGAACTGTATAATATTTTATGTTTATGGAACGTGTGCTCAACTAATTCGTTCTTTCATGTAAATAGCTTCATTTATTTAAAACTGTAAATAGCCTCATTTATCCTGAGTGTTGAAGGAAATTAAAAGAATATTGTAATCGACGGAGAAATAGTTTTATCGAGTCACCATCTGTTGATTCGGTGTACCAAACTTCACGTGCGACCTTAGGATCATGAAATGATATGGTACAATGTATACCTTTTTGGAGATACAAAGCTAACTAATAAATTCAATCTTTATACAAAGGAGTGGCCTTCGCTTTCATAAAGTGTCCCTTGAGCCAAAATACATGTCCACCCTTGTTAGAGTGGAATAGCGTATTTACACTCATGTCCATAAATTAAGGATAATGAAGTTCAGGCGAAAAAAGAGACAAAAGCAAAACAAATTTGACTTATTTGTAAAGTCTATTTATTAAACAAAAGGTAAAGAGCAAAAAAGATGCTATATGTTTGACATAATTAATAAAAATTGCGATTTTTACTGCCTGGAGCAAATTTTAAAAAATAACCTATTTACAAAAAACAGTAAAACATTGTTGGTATGATGGTTAATACGGAGTATGTCTCCCAGACGATGCAATACAGGCCTTACAACGTCTACGCCTGCTGAGTATCAATCTGATCTTGGGGAATATTACACCACTAATCAAGCAATGCCCTCCAAAGTTCCGGTAGACAGGCGGAAAGGGGTTGACGGGCTGCAATTCGTCCACCAAGCATATCCCACACATGCTCTATTGGATTCAAGTCCGGTGAGTATGCTGGCCAATCCGTACGGGTGATATCCTCCGACTGAAGGCATTCGTCTACAATGTTTGCACGGTGAGGACGGGCGTTGTCATCCATAAACAGAAATTCAGCACCCATGGCGCCCCGAAACAAACGTATATGTTGTTCCAGAATGACATCCCGATAGATGTGGCCTGTCATCGTTACACTCTGAACATGCAGGTCAGTTCTGGAACCAAGAATAATTCCTCCCCAAACGAGCCATCCTGCACCACCGTAACGGTGTCGTTTAATGGTGTTCTCTTGGTGGTAAAGGGTACCTGGCGCTCTCCATATGAAAGTCCGGCGTGAATCAGAGTGCAAACTAAACCTGGACTCGTCGGAAAACATCACACAAGACCACTGTTGCGGTGTTCACAATACATGCTCTCTACTCCAGGTTAATCGCAGGCGACAGTGAGTTGCGGTAAGGGGAACACATCTGACAGGCCTACGAGCATATAGACTAATGTGCCCTAAGCGTCTGTACACGGTCTACCTTGAAACTGTCGTACCGGTAGCTGAAGAGAGCTGACGAGATAGATCAGATGCTGTGCTCCGTCTGTTTCTTTTGGCAGTAACTGCCAAATACCGGTCCTCATTCGACGTTGTAACTCGGGGGCGACCTGTGCTGTAACATCTACTCACATTACCATCATCTTGGAATCGTTGCCAAAGCCTGGAGATGACACTCTGGGCGATTCCATGTTCCTCGGATACTTCCAGCTGGGTACGTCCACATTCCAGTCGTCCGATAATTCTACCACGTAAAAAATCATCCAAATGCTTCTTTTGGGCCATAACTATGCGGTTATTGCACTGAAAGGCTTTTAAAGCGCTTGTGAACAATTTTACTTCTTTGCCACCATTCCTTATATACCCCTGTCTTACACTCTCGTCATTGTGATGTACTATCTGCGCCATCTGGTGGTTTCCTGTAATTTGCATATTCTTCTTCAAGATGTGTGTAATAGTTCTACAGGTGAAATTTTTATTTTAGAGTTCAATTTCTGTGTGATTCTGAATTATCCTTAATTTATGAACATCAGTGTAAATAACCTGAATCGATGTCAACGATGTGTGTAACAACTTTTTCGCAAAAACATCACGTGACATTTACCGATAACGTCAAAATAATTTCGCACTCATAAAATAATAACTTATAAAGAAGAGATTATCTTTAAAAAAATTTGACAATATCTCAAACAAGAACTTTTTTTTGGGGGGGGGGGGCAGGAATAAGTATTATTTTCAACATATTAGGCATGACAACGGATGTCGTTAAAGATATCTAAACATTAAACATAAAACTAATGTTATCTAAAGTAATTTTCCACATTGTTTGAAAAATCAAAATATCAGGAACAGAACTGGCGTGAAGTTGATTCGTGTATTTTATCAAAAACTAAGATCAGACACCAAACCGAAGGCTAAAACCAATAGATAACCTCAACTTTCCGTCAGAGTACCCTTTCCAACAAAAAAAAATCCCGTGAATAAAACAATCATTATCGCATTTATCCTCGACGAGAATGGTGGGGTATGGTATTCCGATCCATCATCTTTAAAAAAGGATTTATATTTTTGGGTGAGACATTTTACCCTGAAAAAGAAAGAAGGTCACAAAGAATTCTTATCATTTCTTCTGTTCTTTTGCTTTGGATCCTGCGGTAATTTGAATAGATAGTTTTGACGTTTTCTTTGCGAAATGTTTTTTTTTTCTAGGAAGAAGGCGATGCTTTCTTTTTATGTGAAAAAGAACTTTCAGCTGCTTTCTGTGAATGGGGGAAAAAGTTTTCGGTATGATTTACGGTTTTATTATTCTTTATCTTTTTCTAGGTTGGTGGCAGTATGATAATCCTGAATAATTTCTTTTGAAAATAAACCTTTAGAAGCATTCAATAAGCTATGTGGATATTTAAATGCAGGGTTTTACTTATGACCGTATCAGTTATTCTTCATTATAATATAGTAATAACAGAGAGAAACATAACTACTTTCTAATTTTGTAGTTAAAATTATCACGTTCTAATCTTGGATCTATTCTAGAGTCTTTTTCTGCATCATTTTAGAATTGTATTTTTAAATTCAGTTTTTAAAAGTCAATATTAATGTTTATTACTTTTAAGGGTAACTTTATCTTAAGACAACTGAATACCTTCTGTGCGTGATTTTACAAAAGCTTATAAACAGGTATTTTTTAAAATTTTCTTTTATTTAACCACTTGAATTTGAATATACATATAAAACTGTTTTAAGAGTATTAATAAAACAAAAAAAATATTTAAATGCAATATTTTGGCAAAAAAGAAGAAACGATATATGTTCAAAATGTTCTCCTTTCATGAAAAATGCTTCTATAACAATAACATGTTGCCTATATTTATTTAGGATTTCCATAGAGAGCTCGAATTAGTATTTTTGTGATTCCTAATTTAGAAGTGGATTTATTCGTATCTAAATATATCAGAGTATGGTAGATATTTTTTTTTAAAAAAAATGCCAATATTCCTTTGCGTTAAGTCCTTGCGTATGAATATTGAATTTCAGCATTCATTCCAAAAAATATAATTCTAGTAACTAAAAGAAAACATTTCATATACTTCAGATCGAAATTTCTTTGCCATTTTAAAAATAACTGTGTGGCCGCGGTGGCCGAGTGGTCTAGGCATCGGATCATGGCTAGTTTGTCATGGGTTCGATCCTAGTACCACTAAAGATCCGCCGTGTAGGGGAGCGATGCACGTTAAATCTGTCGAGAGCTCAAACGTCCTCCCGTTGGTGTGGTGTGGTAGTTAGGAGAGGGGGGTGCCAGCTCAGGTGTCGTCCGCGTCACTTGACCATGGTTCAAAATTACGCGGACCGTCCCCAAAAGCCCTCGTGTAGCTGAACAGTGGGACGTTAATATTCACTCACTCACTCACTTAAAAATAACTGTAAGATTTTAAAGTCCATTTTAAAACTGTATGCAAACTGCATGTTGACTTATTTGGCTTATATTTTTAATTTTTTTTTTATTTTGCTTTCAACTTTATTATAATCAGATTAAATGTATTGGAAAATTTTAACAACGGGTATAATGACTAAGTAGTGTTCTGCAAGCGTTGTAACGAAAATATCATCTATAGTCTATATTTCAATTCTCTTTGTAATCATGCCAGCTGTCCCTTATGTTTCCCTTAATCAACCTCTTAGACTACATTTTGATGTAATTTTATCATGAGATCCTTTCTTTGTTAAGGAAAAGTGATCAATGCAGATGAGTATTGCTATATCAAGAAAATAATAGAAAATGGGAAGGATAATTACTGGAGAATGGTATCTGACTTCAGTTGCTAACAAAGGGATTAGTGACAGTTCCGAATCTTTTAACATTATAAAAATCACAATAGCTCAGTAGAAAATCCCGAGCAAAATCCACTTGACTTGATTCTAATTACATCATACTGTGTAGTAATACAAGAACTATGGTGACGAATATCATACTTTTGAACCACGGTCAAGTGACGAAGATACTCGAGCAGGTCCCTACTCCCTTCCTGAACTTACACACCACGACAATAGGAGGATTGCATTTTGAGCCTCAACAGAATTAGCATGCATCAGGCCCTTGTAACGTCCCGATGGACGCTGGTGTTGGGGGATTTGAGTTAAGATCAGCCATAGTAATTTTAACACGTTTTAATTATCTATTTCACTCAATAACACTAGACAGGTTAAAAGGAGAAAGCACTTAAAACATTAAACCTGAGGAGCAATCACGTTTAGTTAATTTGGATATCGCAGAAATAAGCATACTTATTTTATTACTGAAGCCCTCTTGATATATTACTCCACTACTTAGATTACCTTTGGATAACTTGACTAACTATACGACATCCGGTCAATATTTTATTCACGCTTCTACGCTCACTTTCAACCATTTCAACCAACCTCTATACTACAGACTCTTGAATAGAAGTTCTAATTTGCATAAATCCCATCTTCTTCTCACAGAAAGTTTTTCTACTGAAATCACAGTTAAAAAGATTCATTTTACCCAAGAAAATTGTTAGTAGAATCGTGGATAGACCTGCTACACCCTAAACATGGAGCGTACCCAGTGGAACTGTAACGCGGCTGGACACGTTAGTGTTTGGGGGTTCTAACAAAGATCAGCCATAGCACTTTAAACAGAGTTTGATTATTATCTTCACTTCTTCACAATGCACAATTAAAGGGAGAGAATGCACTAAGAATTAAACCCGGAAGAGCAATCGCATAGAATTAATTCAACTAACATGTAAATAAAAGCACTTATCTGAATACCAAAGCTATCTTGACTCCTACGTTTGAATTCTCTATAGATAACTTACTTAACAATATGACCTCCAGTCGTATCTTATTCACAATTCAATCTCAGCTTTCAACCATCTTTTATCTACCATCAACCATCATCGTCTACTCTAATGCCAACGTTTGAATAGAAGTACTCATTTGCCTAAATCTCGTCTTCTTCACCAACAAAGGTTTTCATCTGAACTCACAATTAAAAATTAATTTAACCCAAAAGGATTAGTGAAAGAATCGCGGATAGATCCGTTGTGGCACAATGTTTCGAAACCACGAAATGCCAATATTGTTATTCAGGATATCGACTGCGTCAGATCCAGGTTCACGAAATTCATCATGGCAAGGGGCTAGATGTAAGCTTGCCGTTAGTCGTAGCCTTGAACATCATATTTGGGACAGAACGATTTAGCTCAGTTCCACCTCAATTTTGAGGGGGTCAGGTGTCTTCTATCTCTCTTCCCTTTCCACCAACCTCACGAGAGGACTTGTGCCTCGATGGCTATTTAGAGTGCCCCCTTACAGCAAAGGCACTACACATCCGCAAATATCCATGCCTTCTCCAGGATTCGAACCCAGACCCTATGGTACAACAGTCAGAGTTGCTATCCACTAATCCGAATGAGCGACGCAACTCGACCAAACCATCCACGAGTTCGCAATCACAACCACGCGGTTACAGCGACCACGTAAATCGACTTGATGATATTATTCTAACTTAGCTCTGAGTTGATACTTAAGTTAAATTAAAATAAATAAGTAATATAATAGTATATATATACTTTCTCAGTATTTGATTAAGGAAAGCTATCCATGCGTTTAATTAATTTTAATTTCTCATTCAAGCTTATAACTACTACCAAGTCTGTTATTCTGATTACATGATGTCTTAGAATTCTCTTTTGTTGTTGTACCTCTATATTATTTCAAGCGCATATTTTAAATGAGAAATTTGAATTAAAAATATAAGTTATATATATATATATAAAGAAGAAAAGGCGACTCATAACTCATCTCGAAATCTCCAGAACTATTATACCAACAGACATGAAAATTGGTAAACATGTTTTTTTTTATTAACCCTCCACCAAGAAAATATTTTACGGAATTTGACTTCTAAGAGGGGTTACGAGCAATTAAAGGGGCATTATGATTAATTGTTCCCATTTTCGAACTATTAGACCTATAGGCCTGAAACTTAGTTCACATGGTTTTTTTTTGTTGAATAAAGATTCGCTAAAGAGGGTTCTTGATGAAATCAACTTCAAAGGCAAAAGGGAAGGGAGAGTTTACGGAAGGAGGGGGTAATATGGAGAAAAAAATTCCCGTTTTCGAACTATTAGATTCCTAGTAATTAAATTTCGTGTTTGTTTTGTTGTTGTTGAATTAAAATCCACTAAGAACGTTATAAAGGGTTTCCCTGAAATCCATTAATTATTGGGAGTCGGAATGTGAACACCAGTCATAATCAAAACAAACATAATTTATTAATCCTTTTATAAGTCTCACAAACCAGGAAAGGAATTGCACATATATAAAGTATTGGAGCTAAAGCGAGGAAAATGAGTTATCTAATATTTAACTAAGTAGAATCACTTGCTTCTAGAAAGTTTGGTAGATAACGTTCTAAATAGTCGTAACTCTTGTCTCAAATAATCGACTTCTAGTTTATGTGATTTTAATTCCAATATCTTACTGACTGAACCGTCAAATATCAATTTTATCTATTAATTAATTAATCGACGAGTCGCTCTCGTCTAGCTTTCAATTACTTTATGTTAATCTTAAACTTTTAGCATCTAACTTCTAACCTCTCTCTCTTCGAACCTAAAAGTTAATGCTTAACATGATATACGACATGATTTACATAGATCGCATCTTCATCTTCGGGAGAAAGTTTTCAATTGCACTACATTTAAATTAATTGAATTATCCCAAGATGATTAGTAATAGGTACGCAAATAGACTCGTTACAACGTGTTTTACGGAAATTGACAATTATAAGGGAGCTGGGGGCATACAAATAAAAAAAATCCTGCTTTCGAAATTCAGTACCCAAAATGTTTATTATGTTTTGTAGTGATATGCTAAAGGGGTGGGGCACTACGGAAATCAACTTTTTGAGGAACTACAGGTGTGTAAAAGATCATTATATTTTGTTTTAGCACAATTCAATTCTTCTCTTTTTTAAATCAAGAGGTGGGGGTATAAGAATGTTTATGAATACATTAGGACACTTAAAAGTATTTAGGTATCAAAAACTTAAAAACAATTTGTGCCGGATCTATTCGTAACATTTTCCTACTAATCCTCTTGGGGAAACTTTGTTGCTAGTATTCACATTAATTCCCAGTCTTTCAAGAAGAAACCGTGATATTTAAATTAGTTTGACTATATAAAGCCTAGGTTTTGTAGATGTAAGATAGAAGGAGCCGAGGATCTGTTGCGATGTTACGTAAGTGTGAACATTAGAATTTTTCATTCACAAACATAGCGCGGTTTAAGGAAGTAATTGCTAAGAGATTAAATTATTAGATTGAGGGGATCTAAGATAGTTGAAATTAGAATTAGTTATCGGTTCATTAGTGCTTGTTCTCCTTATCTAGTTCACGTAGTCGGGCTTACTTAGAGTTAGTTATTGAGGTTGTTTTTGTTGTCGATGGGGACACCACCTATCTCCACCTCCACAATTTTTGCATGAAACTGAAGGGGAGGGAAATATTCTCCAGCCCCCTGCACTCGTGGTTTCTGCTGAGACCGCCCACAAGACTTTCGGACCCACTGATTTAACAAGCACGTACTCCATCTATACTCGGTGGTATTTAGTGACATCGCGCATCGAACCCAGGCCCTCCGGTCTGGAGTCCGATGCTCTAACCACTAGGCTACACACGACACAGTTATTGAGATTAGATAACGCTTTATACATCACTCCTAGGTTTCCTTTTGCAGTTTCACTTGTGATTGTTTAAGTGTGTTTGAAGATAAATAAAACTAATTTTTATTATGGAAGTTGCTCGTGATGCTTTGTTTCCCCCCACACCTTTAGACATGCAAGATCGAGAGCGAGGGGTGCCGATTAGGCCGACAACCCCACAAATTTAAGTAATACAGAATCATGAAATTTCCAGCGAAGTGTATGAGATACGGCTAGTAAAATTTAAGTTTGCAGATTTTAGGCAGACTAGATATATTTTTTTCTTTTTCAAATTATGCTTAAATAACATATAATTTTCACAATTTAGAAAAAAAGAGTATTAAATCCTGTTTTATAATTATAAACCTATAAAAATGTTGCAGTTTGAAAAAGAAATAAACTTTAAATATTCTACATTTAGACTTGAACTCTTACAAGTATAATTTATTAAAATAATACTATCACTCCAATCTCTTGGTACAAAAACAAACCTATACACCACAACACAAATCGTTCTAAAAGCTCCCTTAACACCACACCCAAAGACCCCATTTCTCCTGCATTATCTTAATTGCTGCACACTACTTCGTTTCAAGGGATTAGAGGGAGCCATTGGCTTAAATGGATTTTGAGACGCGTTCTCGCCAGATAAGCCATTTATGCCCGCTTCAAGACTCACGAAGCCCGGGATGCGATTAAGATGGAACTAAACTCCGTGTTTGTATGCAGAAGACGAAGGATTTGTGGCGAAACTCGTAGTGAATGCTACGCAACCGTGTAAATTTTGCATTCCAATGCTAATCTTAAGCTCATTTTCGTTCTTTAGAAAATCCTTTTAGGGATAACGAAATGTTGAAATAGGATTATATTTGTTACAGTTACATAATGATTGTTAGTTTATGTCTTGGTGATACTCGAAGGAAATCCTTTTTCCTTTAGTTGGGCTCGTTTTAAATTAAGAATTAAATATTTTTTGAGGTATTTGCTATTTTGGTATCTATTAGTAATTAATCAAATGTAGAAATTTATTATACATTTTAAAAATTGTGTTGAATGAAGACTCAGGGACAGCGTGGGGCTAGAATTAATAATCACATGGCAGTAGTTTTAATATATATATATATATATATATATTCGTAGTATTTTTTTTTAATCCAACACGATTTTACAAGGGGAGAAGTTTTTTCCTCTAACCACAAATCCTCTGGCAATCTATAATATAAAGGAGAAAGGCTCATCACGATATCTCCGGAACTACAGACTTGAAATTGGGTGTGAATGTTCTCTTTATGGAGTAATCCGCTAGGAACGGATTTTTCGAAAACCTACCCTAAAGTAGAGTTGCGAGGGCAAGGTCGTTATAGATATAGATTCCCTTTTATGAAATATATACTGACTTAAAATTTGTAGGTACATTTTTTTCATAGATCCACTACAAAAGTAATTTTGTGGAAATTGATTTCCAGTAGCCTTGCGAGGGCTTAAGGGTCGTTATAGGTACATATTTCCATTTTCAAATTTGGTAGGCGTTCTTTTCATCAAGTAGAGTTCCACAGAGAACAGTTTTTTCGGGAAAAGAGTTTTACAGGGAGAGCGGCCAGCTACTGTAGAGTATTGATAAAAAGAAAAATTCGTTTTCGAACTATTAGACCTACTGTAATGACATTTAAAATGCATGTTTCCTTTGTTGAATTTAAATTCCCCCGCATCCTCCTAAAAAGTCAAGGCGGTGTTAGCCAAGTGGTCAAGGTATCGGATCATTGCTAGCGTGTCATGAATTCGAGCCCAGTACCACTGAATACCCGCCGTGTTGGGGAGTGATGCACGTTAAATCTGTCGAGAGCTGAAACATCTTCCCTTTGGTATTGTGTGGTAGTTAGGAGAGGGGGTCGGTGTCGTCCGCGTCACTTGCCCATGGTTCAAAATGACGCGGTCCGTCGCCAAAAGCCCTCGTGTAGCTGAACAGTGCGACAATACACACTCACTCCTAAAAAGTCAACTTCTGAATAACCCGTTATCAGCAGATCTTTACACAAGAAAAATAGGTTAATCAAATTTCAAACTTGTAGGTCTTTTAATTTCTGAGATTTCATGATGAGTGAGTAACTTTTTTCTTATATGATATACTATTAAAGTATTTATCTTGAAATGAAGTCTAAACTTACACAAACTTGAATGGTTCATAAATATCTCCAAGCGTATTTATGCGGGATTCTCTACCGAGACAACTTTCTTCTTAGACTTTTAATGGCTTCAAAACAATTATTTACCACTTTGCTAACATCCACTAATGCCTCGTGTCATTCTCCAATAAAAATTTGTCACGGTCCGAATTTAGCGGGCGGGTGTAAGAGGGTTCGTGAAAGAAGCAGACATGATCTTAAAAATAGCTATTTTTATTCTATCATTTTTATCTGAAATCCTAACACTCAATCCGACGCGAGAATAAAGTTACTGAAAATTACTTAGCTTCAATTGGAGCTCCTTGTGCAATCCTTTTCGAATCCGATTATATTTATTTCCACGTTCCCGGTGGATTCTACAGGAATATCAATTTCAGGACGCGTGACTTCTCAGTCTCAATTCACCTTTTATTGTTCTCGGACCAACAATTAACCATTAACTCACATAATCCACGACAAACGCTTAAATAGTGGTTACATTTGCATAAAATCGTCATATCAGGGAGAGTGGCTTTTATACTAAAGTCACAGTTGTGACGTATCTGTACGGTTCCTTCCACTAACTCCTTGAGGACTCTTTTAGGGAAACATTTTACTCAACCAACTTTCACTAAAGGTAAGAAAACGTGATTATGCAAATTAAGTTTATTATATAAATTCTGTATTCGCGAGTTTTGAGAGTTAGTGAGTTGAGGATCGTGAGATATTGCAGTGCGGATCTAAGTTTATAAAAGTGTGCATTGAAGAGTTCCCAGTGAGGATCCATCGAATCGGATTTGATCCCGTCAAGAATAGTGTTCGAGGTATCAACAGTAGGACGTCGACTTCACAAGAGTACAGGTATTGTCAGCACTCTTTAAATAGAAATTAAAGAATAACTTGTTAGTGTGCGGCGGAGTAGAAATTGAGCTTGTATAAGTTATCGTAGAAATTAGTTGAGGGTCCGTAAATATTATCCCCCAGGCTAACGGGTCTCGCCTTCGCGCTCTTAGTATTGATCAACAATCTTAATTGGTACTTGCTTGATATTTTGTGACCATTAAAATAATTTGAGTGAATCATGTCGACTGATTATTCAGTTCCTCCCACACTTCTGGCCGGGTTCGAGAGTAGATAAGGAAGATTAGAGGGAAGTATAAATAGCCCTACATTATACAGTTCAAGAATACTTTCCCAAAGAGGATTTGTAGATGAACCAGAATAGCACCCGTTACAAACTATTCACTTAATATCTGCTTAAAATAGTGTTAAGGTGCACTGCTGACAAGGTGCTGTTAATGCCTCATTGGGACGACATTGTGATACTTGTTACCTAGAGCCTTGATAGGCCAATTTGGAAAGCAGGTTGAGAGAAAGTCTCTTGGAGAGTGGTGAAGCTTCTGGGTTTCCCCTTTTTAACGTCTCTTTAAAGATGGAACACTTCACAACTTTCCCTGCACCACGGGACGCAGGATCGCTTCTGTTTGAACGTAGTCGGGATTACTATTAAGCCATTGGTCCTTGCCCCGCCTCTTGCGGTGTGTCAAAGGTTGGTTAAAGGTTGACTTGCCTCAGAACATAAGCGCCGGTTTGTCCTACCTTGAATACTTTCCTATGTGAAACTACTGACCGTTGAGACGTAATTAGTTCCCTAACAGGAAATTGACCTTTTGGAGGAGACTGTCACAATAGTAATACCACCGGTTTTCCACGATGCAACGTAATAGAGTATCCCAAAAAATAAAGTAAAGTAAATGAGTGGGAGAACATATTACAAAATATTAGTGTGCTGATTTCTATTAATAAATTACTAAATTAACTCTGTATTATAAGAAGTACTAAAAGATACTCTTTTGTTAACTTTAAGCTTACCATTCTCTAGTTCTGAGACCGTGCCAGAATCACATTTAGCTGAGACGAGTTTGTGGTGCAAGTAATTTTCAATATCTCTCATCAGTATTTTCAGTATTTTAGCTGATCTGTGTTCATTTACATTCTAAATTTTTGAGAAAAATTCTAAAAATGTGTCGCAACCTGGAGGTTGTAAGTGTAATTTGGGACACCGAATAATCAGACGTTGTAATAAAAATAATAATTTTTTTCCAGACTAATGAACTTATGATCAATTAAAGACAAAAATCCGCGGGAGCAATCTAAATTAGTTTCCTACCCTAAGCTTATAAGACAGTCAATTAAATATTTATCTGATTTTCATGTGATGGTAGAGCACTTTTCGGATCTCTCCTGGATTACTACAGTCCAAAACTCCTTGTCTCTTATATCCACGTATTCTAAAGGCTAACAGCTAACTCTAACACGTCCATTCCCAGGGGTTAAATAGCACTCAAATTTGAATAAAATCAAGTTCTCTCTTGGAAGGTGATTTTAAATTCAAGCCACAATTGAAGAATAATTTTTTCAAGAGGATTAAAAGAATGATCACGGATAGAACCCACCACAAATATAAACGTAAAACAATTTTAATGATATCTTTAAAATAATTTTAAGAATCGTATTTTATCGTAAGTATTATATTACTTATAAAACAAGTATGAATATATATTTGTGGTATGTACTATTGTTAACTTGCAACTTCCCTATAACTAAATGATTTTCTCTTTCTTTCCGCAGATTGCAACCAGACGTACAGCGGTAAGGCGGGAGTGAAGTATCCCATCAGGGTGACGGGCCCTTTCCAGCGGTTCCTTCCCTTCGTCTGTAGAGTGAATTTCGTGGCCATGGGAGGGGACTTCGGAGATTCCGTTGAGTTGTCCTTCTTGTCTTTCCAGATAGGGAGGTTCGAATATACGAGGTGATCAATTAAGAATCTTTTTTATTACTTTGATATCTGGGTGGGAATATAGATGAATGAAGGAGATAACGCTGGGCTGTGGCTCTTTGCCAAAAGGGAAGGGTAGAGTAAGAAGATAATGTATGAGACCGATACTTAGCTTTCGAGTTTCTCATTTATACCCATAAGTAAAATATATTTTCTCACCTTTACCGCGATAAAATTATGTTCTATGTTTTGAAAATCGCTTAATAAAATAAGCTGATTCTTAAATTTATATATATGAGATAATTTTCCCTCTAATATACTTTATTTATATCAAACCCTTCAAAAAAATTTTAAATGCTTGTTTGAAGAAAACTTCTTATAAATCATTACTGTACCTTGACAGCATGTATAGCATATATATTGCTAACTGAATGAACTTTTAGACGAGCTGTTCGTTTTTTAAACATAAAGTCTTTAATTGAAACGCATAACGATTATAATAAAAGGCAGAATACACCCTTCATGTCATGGGAAAAAGTTTCACGTTTCTGTTAAACTCCACAGATATAATAAATGTAGGGTGTTGACGAATTTACCTGACAAACTCAAAGGGGTGTTAGTAGGTATCATGGGGATGACAAATGAACAAAAAACATGCGGTCGCAAACTACGTTTAGTCGGTGAATATCGCGGTAATAGTAGCCGTTTAGAAGACGATGAACCAGGTGAGGGGAGTGGCCAAAAGAAAGTGGGGGATGTACCAGATACTGTGCATCAAGACGTGTGGTTCATGACCGGTGGTGCACCTGCACATTTTCGACTGCGGTGCGTCCCACCTCCATGCTACATATCCTAGAAAATGTATTGGACACGATAAATTGTTTCTTGGCTTCAAAGCTCTCAGGACCTCAATCCCTTGGATTTATTTTTATGGGTTCACATGAAATCGCTTGCGTATAAGATACAAATGGCTATAGTGGAGGAGTGGGCACGGATCCTCGTCGCTTCACCTGACATTGGTAAAACAATGTCCCATTTTTGATTGAACATGTCCAACAGTCTTTCGTCCGTCAATGTCAACTGTGCTATTACCTTCGCGGCCGCAACTTCGAACAATTCCTCAGGCAGTCATTTGTTGTTACAATTCTGATGTCAAGCTGTAATGCATTGTTCATTTTGTGAACATTCCTTAAGTTTCATAAATGTATTCTTACCTCTTACAGCCCCATTTCATTACACTCGACAACACATTTTTTGCGAATTATTCCGACCAAACGTAGTTTGGGACCCCATGTTATACAATGGTTTTTGCTCTACTTACTGCCCTACGATCACTCGTCTCAATTTGTCGGTCGAGTTCGGCAACACTCTGAATATTAACCCTCTGAGTGTTCACCCTTGTCCTGAAAAATCATTCCGAAAGCGTTTACTTCTTTTTTGAGAATTCCTTCGAAAGTGCAACACATTTAATTCCTTTCCCCTTTAAAAAACGTGGGAGGTCTACAGGGGAAGATTTTATTACTCAGTTCGGCCTCTTTGTTGCTTTAAAACCGGGATAAAACTCGTTCACAGCTGTGACGTTGCCTAGTGCGAATTTTGGGAGGAAAAAGCGGGTCCACGTGGTTGTTTGATCGGTTAGGTCACAATAAAAGTGAAGAGTTAAAAAAAAAATAAAAACTCGAAAGAAAGAAACTTGTTACAAAAGTTGAAAAATACTCTTGTTTACTTTAAACAAAACAAAATTTAAAAAAATTAATTTAAGAAAAATAAACTATTTTGGACTAACGATTTGAGCCAGGAAAAAATACCTTGTACTTATTGTGGAATATGAGACTAAGAAAACACAAATACATCGTAATGTTTTTTTAAAAAGTAACTATGTAAAAAAGAGTAAAAGTGACCATCTCTCTCTCTCTTTTTAAACAATAAGAGAATATATAAAGTATCGTTACATACGACGATTATGTTTATGAAATGAAATCAATCTTCCTCTATTCAATTATATTTTAAATTTAAAGTAACATAAAGAGGGATTTCAATACTTTTAATTTATATATATTTTAATCCTATAAATAATGTTTTTATGTTAAATTAATTTTTCGGAAAAAATCTAAATTTTATTTCATAGTCAAACAATTTGTACTAAGCAAAAATACCTTCTTTACATAGGCATTTGTGACGGAGCAAAAAGCAAATTTAGTCAAATTTTTTATTTTTATTTTAATGGGAATATATTTTTCTTCAAAATGTAAAAGTATTTCTAACCATTTTCTATTAAAATTTAATTTTTATTTTTCTGTTTCTTTAGTGTTAAACGGAAAATTCACCGATAAATACAACTTTCACACAATTCAATCATTACAAATTCTAATGAGAGAAAAACTTCTCCCAATTAATTTTGTCTTTCAAAACAGTACACTTAAAACAATTTTGCTCAGTGAAGCTAACCGACAATTCCGCAGTGTCATATTAATATTAGTCATATTAGTCATATTAATTTTTTTTTAAAAAAATAACATTCAGAAATGCTGTATTTAATTTTTTGAGTATAAAAAAAATAATGCCTGCTGTGGAAAAGACAGAGAATGAGATGTGATGTATGTTTTGAAAGAATGTTTTCGTACGTGTAGAGTATTTTTGAAAATTTAAATATCACCAAAGCTGATCATATGATTGTAAATGAGTCTTATTTTAGAATGTGAGCTGTGGGGTATCAAAATAAAACATTTTACTTTTAAATAGACAAGGAGTTTATACTCAATATCCTCTTCAAAAAATTGCTTACAACTTTTATTCAAATTGTAAAGAAACTGAAATATAAATATCCGACTTACTCCAGTCAAAAATATTCATATTATGTTTAAATACTGTTCCTCCACTTATTTAAGTACATTTATAAGCTATAGCCCAAAGCAATATTTTATTTTTATAAACGAGGCACAAAAATTCAGTTATAAAAATATATTTTTCATTTTAGAACATATAAACCGTACACGGATTGTAAGACCATTTCTAAAATACTGAGAGTTTTTAGAGGAACAAAAACATATAATTTTGGGTAGTTCAAAATTTTAATATAATACGCAAATTTATATATTATTAAGCAAATACGTTTGACAAGAAAAAAGTAATTTATTTAAATCTTATATTGCATGAATAAAATATAAATCAAAGATCTTTCTGAAATAAACACAATTGAAGGGAAAATGTTTAATTTGCAATTGATAGCATATAAACGTTTCTGTTAGAGGTATCCCCGAAGTGACGCAATCCTATTCGGTAAAAAATAAAACTTATTGCTGGAATCATACAATTTCCTAATGAATGGGTGAATCCGAATATTTTTCATGTAAACTGTTTTGACGGAAATGTCTAAATAGGAACATTTAATAATTTGCATAAATTAAAATTAACCGTTATAGTTTATATAATTTCTTAAGATTACAAAAGGTGTATTTCGGAAGCACAAGTTTTAATAGGAGTACGGCTTACGAAAAGTAGAACAAATATATCTGAAGGACTATGGTTTGTTACCTTAAATATTGTGAAACACAACAAAGTATATTGGAAATCAATTCCCCAATTCGTGTTAATAAAAATGTATGAAAAAACTGCAAGACTTATTTTTGTATTTGTAATTATTATAATTTTTCATTCCTGTGTTTTAGCTTCTCAGTATTGCTTCTACTTAAAAATGTATTGTATATTCATCAAATATTTCAGCATAATTTTTGCTCTTAGCATACAGTTTTAACCGAAATGCATTAAAATGCTTAAGATTCTTATGTTAAAATTTTAATTTAATATTTTATTCGAAGAATTGTTAGTACTTATGGTAAATAATTTTTAACTGAGTATGTGCACGATACATAAATATTTTTTTCTGAAATTTCAAATACAATTTATAATATAAAATTCCTAGTTTTGTATGAAAATCTGGATATTTTCTGAATGTTAATTATAATAGATATCCAGATTTTAATTACCTGTTCTTCAGTTAGCTTTAAAAAAATAAATATTTAGAAATTTTGCATGAACAAATAAAATTTAAAATTGATCTTTATATTTATTTATATGCGTAAATGTCAACTGTAAATGCATCCGAATATTTTTAATTACTATTTATTCAAATATTCAAGGTTAAAAAAATGAATTGGTATAAAAAACCCCTCATTCATGTTTTCTCTGAAGTAAACTGAAACTCAAGCATTTTTTTTTTAATTCAAATATAATTTGGTGTATTGTAACAATACGCGCCTTGAACACATATTGGCTTTAAAATTTTAAAAAAAATAATGGATCTGAATTAGTTTTTCCATTATTATTTTTATGAAAGCTTAAGAATTTTTTACAAATAATTTGATGCAAAAGTTTAGAAATTATTCATTTTTAGTAGTTGGAAAGTTTAAAAGGTTTTAAATTTTGAAGCGTTCGGTTTCTTATTAACTTTTTTGACACCTTATAATGAAATAATCATGGTTTAAAAACTGAAAACATTGGTTAAGAGAAGAAAAATGAAGCAATTAAATATAGTTCTAGATATTATATAGCGATTTATATAGTTTAAAAACTTAATTTTCCGTTTCATCATTTTAAGATGAAGAAAATAATACGAGTTAATCAAGCAAAGAGAATATACTTAAAAAGTTATTTGTCCAACTATATAAAATAGCAGATTACAGTCCCAACTTATTAAAACTTCAAATTAATATAAAATCAAAAGTGAGTTATATAATATTTTATTTATACGTTGGAACATTTTTCAAAACTTGAAAAAAAAAGAAGTTAAATTGCTAAAAGTACAAAAAGAATTTATTTAATTCAAATGCAATAATATCTCAAATGAAGCTAAATTACAAACACTAACTTATAGTTCGTTCACTAAGGGGTCTAAAGAAATTCTTCCCAACTTTTTTACGATTGCTTCAGGGTCAAAACGCAGGGTTCCCCGAGAGCAATAAAACTTCCTGTCAGTGACCATTGTGTCGTCGCAACCCTCCCTAATTATCTTTCATGGTGTTAAACCATAAAAGAGGGAAAAGGATTTCAGAAAAACACGGCCTACCCGCTTTTGAAGCACTCTCTTGAAGTCAGAAAAAGACGTGTGGTGCGTTTTCGAAGCATCTCTAGAAGTGCGGAAAAAAACGTTCGAACCGCTAGGAGGGTTAAAGTTGTAACTATATATATATATGAAGCATAGAAACTTTTCGGTAAAAGGTTTTTCTATTATTTCATTAAAACATCTGTCAACATTTTTACTTCAAGACAAACCAACGCCAACTGTGTTCGATTTTTAATTGGATTGTATATGTTTACTTCAAAAAGTGCTAAATCATCCTTTGTTTACGTTTAGGCTTCGAATAGAGAGTAAAACATAGAAAAAAAGGCCTATGTTTGCCAAAGGAAATAAGATGGGAATAGAATCTGAAGGTTGGAAGATCTTTTCTGAAAAAGTATAATTTGTCTAATTTTATACATAGATATCTTGTTGTTTCTTTTCCTCGAACGATCTGACACATGTCAGATCAGCTCCAGAAGATTGTTGACCAGCAAAAAAAATCTGTAATTATAAAGGGATCGGATGTTGATTTCCCCCCTAGAAAGTCCGTGGCATCTCTGAATGTGATCCGGTGAAGCTGGGTAGTCACAGCAATATAAATATGTACGGGGGTGGAGATAAATATTAAGTGAAAAACATATTTATAATTTTGTTTTTAGGTTATCCTTGCAGGTCCTCCTAACCTTTATAAGGTTATGTTTATATATAGGTTATCCTTACATTTATATACTTTTTGAGATTTTAATCAAGTAATTTAACAATTATGAAAGACTGATTATACGAGGGTAAGTTGAAAAATAAGTTTCCCCTGTCGACTGTGGTCAGAGTTGTGTATGAAAGTCAAAAAATAGAATGAGACATTAAAGATATGACATACCTTTATTTTATTTTTCTGGTACCAGTACGTTGAGACATTTGTCATATCGCTTAATAAGCTTCAAAAAGTCCCCCAAGAAAAAAATCAGGGCTTTGCATATGGAAGAAGGGTTGAACGGCTATGGGCGAAAGGCGACACAGCAGGAAAACGCGCAAGTCACCGATACACCATTGGGTAGAGGTTGCTGCAAATCAAGCAGATGGCGCTGTTGCAGTGCCTGCGCAAAGCGGAGACCAGCCTCTCATTTGAGCCCCGGTAGGTATGGAGAGAAGGTGCGTTTTGAATTCGTGGTCAAAAGGAGGAAGTGAGAGTGGTTATCCGCTATGAATGGGCACGTGGAGTATCAGGAACAGAAATTCATAACCGCCTCGTGAAAGTCTATGGGCCAGGTGTGATGTCGAAGCAAATGGTGCGCAGATGGTGTCGCACATTCAGTGATGAACGTCAGCAAGTGGAGGACATACCAAGAGCTGGACGGACGCGCACGGCCACTACAGATGCAAATGTCGGGAAGGTGGATGACATGATTAGAGCGAACCGGCGTATCACCATCGATGAAGTAGCGGAAGAACTAGGAATCTCACATGAGCGAGCTCAAAACATCATCCACGACATTCTTCGATACAGAAAAGTATCAGCACGATGGGTGCCCCGACAATTGACCTCGACACACCAAGAACAACGCATGGCGGTCAGCCTGGAACATCTCGTGCGTTACCATGAAGATGGCAATGACTTTCTGTTTCGGATTGTGACGGGGGATGAAACGTGGGTCCACCATTTCACGCCAGAATCGAAAGCCGCATCTATTTAGTGGAAACATTCGTCATCACCTGTCCGAAAGAAGTTGAAGACAACTCCCTCTTCAGGTAAAGTGCTCCTCACAGTTTTCTGGGACGCTCAAGGAGTTTTGTTGCTGGACTTTTTGGAGGTTGGAACCATTAATGTTACGCGCTACTGTGACACCCTGTCGAAATTGAAAGAGGCGATTCGGAAAAAGCGGCGTGGCCTTCTCACATCTGGCGTTCTGCTGTTGGATGACAATGCCAGACCACATTCGGCGACGGCAATGCAAAACCATATTGCAACTCTTGGTTGGGAGCGCCTACACCATCCGCCATACAGTCCTGATCTCGCACCAAGAGACTTCCATCTGTTTCCGGCTTTGAAGAAAAATCTCGGGGGAAGGCGCTTTGGAAGCAATACTGAAGTGAAACAAGCCGTTCAACGCTTCTTCCATATGCAAAGCCCTGATTTTTTCCTGGAGGGCTTTTTGAAGCTTATTAAGCGATATGACAAATGTCTCAATGTACTTGGTACCTATGTGGAAAAATAAAGGTATGTCATATCTTTAATGTCTCATTCTATTTTTTGACTTTCATACACAACTCTGACCACAGTCGACAGGGGAAACTTATTTTTCAACTTACCCTCGTAAGTAGCTAAATAAGAGTAATCCCATAATATAGGAGAAAAAATACACATGTGAAACATGAAAATATAAGGGAATACCAGAAATGAAAGATATATGCCAGCATATTCAAATAACATAGCATTCTCTCTAATGACTTCTTTTAGAGTGTTCCATAAGGTCATAGACGTTGCCGCTAGTGTTTCTGTCGATGTGTGGTTTTGAATTATGGTGTCACAAAAAACTCGTCATGTAGAGAGAGCCTGATTCACGTTAAATATGTTGAGGCTAAATGCCCTCTTACCTTGGTGTTAGTATTTATTTATCCATTTATCTAACATCCATTCTAGGCTTCTTTACCATTTGACTACGAGACTCCCAGCACCGACTGAGGATGTCGTTAGTCGCGTATTCATCCAGTTCAATGCATTGGAGTAGGTGGTCACTATTAAACCTTTTAAGGTTGTAGAACGAACAGGCCTCGTCAGTTGTCAGACCAAGCCAGGTATACTCCCAAGAAATCATATTCGGTGGTTAGACGAAAGCGATCAACAGGCTCAGCTCACCCTAGGTGCCTCGGGATAAGACACACAATGCCCAGGGTTTTCCATGACTTTCCAAGGCTCTTGGTTTTTTGGGTAGAGGTTGAACGCTTACCAATGTTTGTGGATATCAGGCTCTTTGCTCTTCTGATGCTAAAGGGAACTTCTGGTTAAAACGACTCTGGTCCTTGCTTGGCGGTTTGGTCGGGAATTTCGCGTTACCGGGGATCAACACATGACTTGACACTCACTGTAAGGAAACTGTCCAGCCATAAGAAATGAGCTCCGCAATTTTAGTACGTTACTGAATTGTGTGTAGACTGGCAGCTGGTGTGTTTTCGTGTTAGTATATGTATATGTTTTGTATATATATTGCAAATTCCAGCTTGATACAGTATTTTGGAGTTGAATCACAGTTTTATAACAAATTACTTTCTTTGCTAGTAATAGGCCAATGGGTTTTTCCTGCATAAATTAAAATTTAAAATAACCCAAAAATAAAATAATAAAATATGATTTAATTGCACGCGAAATGGTGAATGTAAAACATTCTAATTAGTTATTGTTCAAATTTTTATAAAGGAAAAAATTCCAAGATAGAATTTGAATGCTTTATAAAAATAATGCTGCAAAAAATGGGATCTTTAAAATAAAAGTAAATAAATGCTTTGATTTTAATTTTTATTTAATTAGTTTCATAACATTTATACTATGTAAGCATCAAAAAAATGAAACATATTTTACATTTCTTAATGGAAGTTCAGTGATAAATTATTGATTTTTACTGAAAAAAAATTGATTTTTTTTCTGTAGTTATTTCTGACACAGATACTCTCACACAAACACACACACACAAGTTCTTTAATTGGGTAATTAATTAGCATATTGTTGCTGCTTTCAAGGGCATTATGTAACTCATTAAAAGTTCTTTTCTGCAAAAACACCAGTGTTTGTATGGAATTATGTGTTCCAAAATAAGTAATTGGAACAAAATGGGAAAAAGTTTTATTACACAGAAAAAAAAAAACTAAAATTAATTAATGGAACTCGTATTAATTTCTTTTTTTTTTTCGTTATTGAAATGTTTGTTTCATTTTTTCACGAATATTTGTTTTACAAAAGAACACTGTATTCCATTTCCTGGTATTAATTAAAACCATTCGTTCGCAACATTTTAAGGTATCTTTTGTTATATTTTCTTATAAAGATAACGAATGATATTCCAATATTTAAAAAAAAAAATTCCCTTTGGCACTTTTTTATTTCATACTCTAATTACTAGCTAATCATAACCTCCAAGAAATGATTACTTTTTATTTCTAGGATTAACAAGTGTTTTAAAAAATCAGTGCCAATGTTCCAATCTTCGTTTTCATAAAAGTCTGGATAGAATTCTAATAAATATATGCATAAGGAAAAATCCTACTTTGATGAAACTTCCATCTCCTGATTATTAAAGTAATAAAAATCCACGTTATATTCCTCTAAAATGATCGAAATTGCAGATAGTTTGCTAATGATTCTCATTATAATAACTGGAAAAATTTTGATTATAAAAGAAAAAAAACCGAGACATCATCACAAATTTAATCATGGATCTCGAAGATTTTTAGAAATCCACATATTTTAATTTACTTCGTATAAAAATCTCTTCGCCGTTAATCAGTGATTTTTGCCATAAAAAAGTTTTTTAATTGAATCGCGTACTTTACAGATTCGTTCCTATAAGTTAAGAAGACAATGCAAATACTATAAGATATATTCAAAGGAATGAAATAAAAAATTCGGAATGAAGAATAATTATCAACTGGCTCGATACTTTTTTGGAATATATTTGACTTCCTTCTAGTTTTAATTGGAAGGAGAAATGTAAATATCAAAGTCATTACAAACGTGAACGTAAATGAAAGTGATCAGTAACATATTTTCAAGTCAAAAATCGGTATACAGATCAGACTAGATTTAAAATACAGTAATTCCTCGACATACGCGAATTCGAACTTGCGTGATTTTGAAATCTCTTCGATTCGTGTTTTGTGTGAGCGAAGTAAAAAAAAACCTTTAAATAACGTCTGGAATTTTTTTTTTGTCTCTGAAATTCAGGCGTAGTCAGTGCCTGAAGCAGTTGTCGATCTTGCCAGAGAAATAAAGTTAGTCCTTTAGTATAAGAATCATAATCACAAATATTTTTTGTTAGATATTACATGTCATACTGAAATGGATAGAAAGTTTAAATAAACATGATTTCTTTTTTCTGAAAGGTCTTCAAAAGCTTAATCTCTTACGCGGTGAAAAAATAAGACAAATTAATATTACATTTTAATACGATTTAACTTTTAGAGACATTAATTTCTATTTTTATAAATATATTCCACCCAATGAATTAATATCATTTGTATTATTTACGTGCAAAATAGATTGTAAAAATTTGTAAATATACTGTGCGTATTAATATTTCGTTGCATAGATTTCTTTACAGGCTTTAAACAGTCTTTTCAAATAAATTTATTTCGACAAACGAAATACATATACAAATTGAAAAATGATAGTTTTTTTAAATTATATTGGAACAAGAAAATGTTTTCAATATGTTACTTTTGTTATACAAACTTTAAAACTTTCATTCGTTTAGTCTGTATCTCACACTCTTAATTAATGGTGACATACATTTGTTAATGTCATATTCTATAGCAACACAAGGAATATTGACAACGGACCTTGTAATTTTGAATCTCGTTCAAATCACGACGCCTGAGCTGGAACTTTCTTTTCCAAGCTACCACACCAACGGGAGAACTTTCAGTCTGGACAGACCTAGCGCGCTTCGACCTCTCTGTACGGTGGGTTTTTAGTGGGACCATTTCTCAACTCGTCTGTCACGTGATCATGACCACTGCGCTACTGTGGCCAATAGGTTTTATCAGAAGTGTTATCGAAATTTTAACTGAAAGCAGTAGTTCTAAAGAACAGACATTATTCCAAAATTAAATAAATTATTCCTTCATTCTTTGATTCTTTCTGATAACTACGTGACCTGTAAAAAAACGTACGTTTATGGGTTTACATATACATATAAATACCTAAGCTCATAAACGTATAGTTTACTTTTATGAGTAAACGTCAGTGATTTGAACAAAATCTTGTTTTTATTACAGGAGGTGTAACATTTCCTGTGTTTGTCTTTCTCTTTTTAAATTACAAGCACCTCCTTTGCTAAGAAGGTGAACTTCAAATCACCACTTTTTCATTATCGAAGGACATCATGACAGTGTTAAACGTTAAAAAAAGAGGGGTGGAAGCAGTGTAGATGAAATAACCTTTTTCATGAGTAATTTCTTCACAAAGTCTTGAAGATTAAGCATTCAAAATGTTTCATTCTTTGCTCAGCTTCTGCTCTTTTTAAAGTTATAATAAAGCCTCAAAACGGTCACAGTTTCATATTATTTTTTTATCAAATAACAGAAAGAAATACTTAAAATAGCTTAAAGTTAAAATAAACTGATTGTTTGTGTGTGTGATTAGGCTTTTAAATATGAAAAACAGGGAGCTTTCTGAAAAGGAAGTTTTATTTCCTCTGTATTTTTCCATTTTAAGATAAAATGTGCTTAGCTTTTTGTTACAAAAGACTTGTAATACATCGCTAAATGTATTTCATTTTTTAATATTGCTGGTAGATTTGAGGATATTTACATTGAATTGGGATGAGAGAAAATAATTTAATTGGATGGCTTCTTAAGAAAGCGGGGAGGAGATATTGTGTTATAGCTTTTAAACTTTTGTTCATTTTTTGTTTGACATGTTGTATCTGTAAGTCTTGTTTTAATGTTTATTTACATTCCCAAATGGATAATTTGCTAAGTATTTTGATCTCTATGTTATACTTTTTCAACAATTTTCTACTCGCAAAGTACTATGTCTATATATAAATAATGTGGTAGCACTTTAAGTTATGTTTCTTGTTCAGTTTCGGTAATATTATTTAATAAAGGAATAATACAAAAATTTAATCTTATGAATCGAACAAGTTGTTTAATATCTGAAAGGTTTTGAAAAATCTTCTTTTGTGCTAGATTGAAAAGAAACTTTGGTTTTGACTTGTTGAGAGTTTTATCTTAAATTCTTTAAAGAGTCTTATTATGTACTTCTATTAATAACTGCTATGAAAGATGTAATTTCTGAAATTTCGATATTTAAATCTTTACAAGAATGCACTATTAAAAATCTTTCATATAGAAGTACTAAATGTTGACCTTACTTGTCAGTTGGTCGCTAGAGGGTTGGTCGCTTTTACTACTAAAGACCGTCGTAATAGAGCAAGGGGTACTCAACCTTTTTTCTGCTGGACCACATACATTTTGCACCTATTTTACGCAGGCCATATCATTAGGATTAATAGGGGGAGGGGGGCTATAAAATCAAGGACATTTAAAAAGCGGAAAGATGATCAAAACATTAAATTTATATTATTTTTAACACAATCAACTCATGAAAAATAAGTTTATGCATTTTTTTACCCAGTTATGGGGGAACTTCGATTTCCTTTCATTAAGGAACCCAAGCTCCTTGTTTGCATTCTACTGTCCTAAAAACAAAGCTGAATGTACTTTGATTTTCGTTTTTATTTTGACAAAGCCTCGCTTATTTTTATTTTAGGTATAAATTTATTAATTGCAGGATAATATGACTTTTTACTGAATTCCAGACTGAAATCAGTATTATTTGTTTAAAATTAGTTCAGACTTGTGATAAACTTATTCAAACACTTTTCAGCTTTGTTAAAAAAATATCTGAACAAATAACTTAATTTATCCAAGAGTACATCGCAATCATTTAAGGAACACTAATAATTTCTGTATAAATTCATATGTTTATCCTTAACAATTTTATACGTTTATCAATATGTATAATGTAAAAAATTTTATAAAATTCTTTTGTTACATCTTTATTTTATGACATTACCGTCGACAAAATACTTTGTTGCTGTTACAAAGATATTTTCAAGAAAGCCAATTTATCTCGTCTTAAAATATATCCTTAAAAAAAAATTTAAAAAAAAAACCATTGAAAGATTTCTGCTTTGTGGTATAGTGACGAGAAAAATTATTTTTTTAAAACATAAGTTTTTCACGACAAATCAAACAAGTTGCTGATCGCGCGCGATGTTTGTCTTTCTCTACAAAATAGTCAAGATCCAAATAATCTTGAAACAACATAAACTGATCATTACCACATTGTTAAGTATTATCGCTAACTGTTACAATTACAAAAAGAAAAAAAAAATTACCTCGCAATTCATACCATCACGACATTGATAGCAAAATTGATATATTTGATTGCTTGATTGATAGAATTTCTCTTAAAATTTTTAATGCATTGTTCTTAACTCTCTCGCTGTGCATCACACGATTTCCACGAGCAACGCAGATGTAGCAAAATTTGCGCGATTCGCAATATCTGCGGGTATACATTTTTCCCGACTATTTAGCTGAGCAAGGTGTACTGTTCCTGTTTTACGTTCATATTTTTATGATCTAATATTCTATATTTTAAAATTAAAACTCTTTTACAAAATATTTTGTATATTTTAACTCTAAAATGTAGATTTGAAATACGTAATAAAAGTACGCAATTTTTGTACCTACTTTGATAAAATAATTACGCAGCGAGAGTTTTAAATAACTGAATTTATTAGCGCACTTGACCATCACCGGGCCACTCAGAAAGGTCCAGTGGGTTACATGCGGCCGGCAGGCCGCAGGTTGAGTATCGCTGGTAGAGAGTGTTAAGAATGAATACATTTTTAAAATATTTAATTTTAGATATATCTATATCGGGAAAATACTTTTGCGCCATAGTCGACAATTTACTTCAATATCTTCATCACATTCTAAAACATCCCAATTATTAAAGAAAAAACTACTATTGTATTTTCTAACTTTTGAGAAACATTTGAAGTTCTTAATTCAATACACTACATAATCATAAATAGTTCGTGGCTACTTTCAATATTTTTAAGCCCATATATTATATTGTTTCAACAAATAATTCGATAGCAGAAAAAAAGTTGCAATAGTTTTCGAATATAAATGTTTTACATAAGAAATTATGCGAATTCATATAATGTAGGTAAACCAAGCTCGTACAATCAAAGTTTGGTAATAAACTCAGCCAGCCTTCCGCGGACAATACCGACGAATAACCAAATAGGTTAACAATGTCCTGGAAATTCTCCTTTCTTGAGGAAAAAAATTATGCGATGACAAATAAATGTTAGATAATATTTCATATAGATAAAGTTAAGAATTCCGCATTCTTGAGTGATCGATCAGCAGTTTTATGAATATTACATTTTGAAGTGACATTATAACTATATTAGCGATAAACTTCATCATTTTGAATCATGATCAAGAGATACCTGAGATTGAGTCCCATTCTCCAAACTTTCACATCATACTAAAGGGAAGAATTTACCTCAACAAATTTAGCGAGTATCAACCCCTTAACTGCCGTTTAAAAGTTACGCGATTCGATCCCGTTTGCCGCCATTTTTGAAGAGAAACTTCTTTGGGCACTAGAGTGAAGGGGAAATTTGCCCAGTTTTGCGTAACAGCGGAAAAGTGAACGGAAGTCGTGATCTCCCCCTTCTCCCGAAACGTCGCCATAGTGAGGAAATAGCGAGTGGGAGGAAAAGAGAGCGAGGGGGGGGGTACACCACGTGACTTGCGTCACATCCGTGAAAATGTTGGAATGAAAGGCGCTTAGGTATAGGTGCCCTTGCTACTTTCGTAGCGAGCTCGCGTGGCGTATTTTCGTAGTTCTTATATAATAAACGTGCCGTTTTTAACGAATAAACGCACCCAAAATGTTACCATTATATGGCTCTTCCCGTTACGGGAGTGTCTGGGGCATTATGTATATGTCACTAACGTTCGCGCCAGAATCGCTATGGATAGCGTCTTGTAAGTAAACACAGTGACTTCTGTGAGTGATGCATTAAGTTTATATTATTAATTTTTATTTCCATTGAATTAAAATTAATTCTGGTTAGAATGCCTAGAACAAATGTAAAAAGAGAAAAAGAGTTTCGTGAAAGAAAAAAAAAAAGGAAAACTAGCAGCAAGTCCAGGCGAAAGTCTTTATACCACCAGGTAGCTCTGTCGCAGCTTTTATCATCTTTATCCATAAAGTTTTAGTGCTGTACACATTAGAGACTGCTGTAATCCTTGAATCCGATGATGATTAAAAGCTGATTTTCTTAATTGCAGACTTTAATGTTAATTTTGCTTCAGAAGAAGCAAAGCCACTTATTGAATTCTAGAGAAGGAAAAACAATATACGGAACCACGATTGATGCAGTTTTCTCTCATTTTCTTGATTGACTATAATCGAGGATTTTTATATCCTACTTCAGTTACCACACAACTATTGTGTCTTTCTTGGAAAATGATGATGCAGAAAATTGAATAAAAATATTTCCATGCAATAAATGTTCGAATTTTATTTGATTAAAGTAAATTCTCTCAGAAGTTTAATATAATTAGATCTATTCCTGCATTTGCAGCCAACGTCGCCAAAGAAGTTTCACTTCTATTGCGTGGCTTTCCACGTTTTTCATTTTTTAATAGGTTCGCGTATGCAGTGAAAAGGGAAAAAAGAAAAGCGATAAATAAGCAAATGTTTCTCTGAAATAAGTGAATCCTTCACAAACACTGCCACGGTCATTTTGTTGCATTCGTAATGATTATAGTGATAGCAACGCGAAGAACAGGAATGCATTTCGGAAAGACGTATATATACGTCCGGGACATTCAATACGCCGGTTGAGCGAGGCGTAAATATACGCCAGAGGCACTCCAGGGGTTAATTCCTCTACTTGACAGATCTTTAGCGGCATCAGGACTTGAATTCACGACTCAATAGAAAAAAATGGCCACGATTTAGTGACCTTGACCATTCGACTACTGCCTGATCTCTCTATCTCGCTCCTAATTCTTCAGCATCAAACTAATAAAACAATATTGTTATCCAAAAAGATTGTGTCGTTTTTTAGTTAGTGCCATAAGGATAGGTCTGAATATATCACATTGACTAAACAAATTAAATGCGAACACATTATAAAATACAGTATTTCATTTATTTTCTTATAGATCTTTGTCTATGATAAGCTACTTGTAGTCAGTTTTATATGCATTGAACATGGAAGCGAAACAAAAAAGGATTTTTAGACACTGAATGATTATTTTTACTGGGAAATCCGAGACAAGTAGCAAACAAGATGTGCAGAGCTTATGGCAAAGGTGCTGTAGCTAAAATATGTGTGTATCAAACAAAGTCGTCCAGGAATAGCGAATCGAAAGATCATGTTTCATTAAGACAATGCGCTGTCACATGGGATTTTGAATACGGTCAAAAGTTGTTGAACCTCGATTGGATGTTCACACTCATCTACTCTATTCACCACACCTTGAAACCTCTGATTTCCACCCTTCTCCAATCATATCAAAACTTCCCCTTATGGAGAAATTTCAACTCTTGAATCGAGGTGAGTGTGAGTGAGAGCTAATTTAACGTCAAACCATAAAGCAACACGGAGGCTATTGGCAAAGGATCTCGTCATTTTGAACATCTGTCAAGTAACAAGAATGATATCCGTGTTGACACCCCCATCTTCTTACTTCCAATCCACACTAACGGGAGGACGTTTGAGCTCGACAGATTTAACGTACAATTGCTCTTTCTACACGGCGGTTCTTCACTGGCACGAAGCTCGAATTCGTGGAACACCGACCACGAGCACATGACCTTAACTATTACGTTATAATAATTACATACTAGTATTACGCCTTCTTAATTTAATAAATACGCGTTATATGGTGAATACCGGTTGCGTGTGTGTGGTGTTATAACATAATAATTATAATCATAATATTCTGGAGTCCTAGAATTGTCTTTCTGGATTTATTGGTAACAATAAACTTAACAATCTTTACCAAATTAAACCATTACATTAATTAGACTGCAACTAAAGAGAATTCTAGGGTGAAATTGTCGAATCGGCCACTGGTCCGCCAAATTTTGAAAAATCGTCAATTTGGCGCGTTTTTGCGTGTTGTGTTTTGGAGTAGCAACCCTACCATAACACGCAACGCCGGAGCGGGAAATTCAAGATGGCGGAAGAGAAATCATTAAAAAATAGCATTTTAAAGTTTTGAAACTGAAAATTATTGCAAAAATTATGTGATTTAAAAATGGAAATAATTTAACTTACCTTTAAAAAATGCTGTTTTACCACAACACGCAACGCCGGAGCGCGAAATTCAAGATGGCGGAAGAGATATCATTAAAAAATAGCATTTTAAAGTTTTGAAACTGAAAATTATTGCAAAAATTATGTGATTTAAAAATGGAAGTAATTTAACTTACCTTTAAAAAATGCTGTTTTTTGCCGACATTTATGATGATGATGATGTGCCCGGCTGAACATCGTCATCGTCTGGCATAATTTGCTGCTCCTGCTCCGGCGTTCTGTCCTGTAGCAAAGGGGGGGGGCACTAACGACGTCCGCTAAAAACCGTTGGAATACTTCGTTCGCAACGGAGTGGAAATTTAACCATCATTAACTTTCTTTCCCGTTCTTTCTCTCAATTCCATACGCTCTCCACATTTCGGATATACATACGATGGTCCAATCAAACCTTCTTTCATGCACCATTCTAAAACTGCTTTCTTACCAAAAACAGGTAAGAGAGCAAAAAACCTTTCCGAGTACTCATCATACTTTTCCATACATTCATTCACATTCACTCTAATAGCATCGCTGGACATCGTGATAATCTGTAAAAATTAATGCGGAGAAAAATAATTAAAATTACCTGAACAAACGATTCCACACCGAAAGAACGAAGGCCAAAAATCAGCTGTTGTAACGAAACGTCCGGAGCAAGTGAGAAAGCGCCGGTTGGAAAAACAAAAAAGGTAGCTAAAAAAAATGTACTGCGCATGGTCAATAACTAATAACGGTAATTTTTAAACTAATAAGAATTTACTGCCCTTGCGCGAAATGATCCTTTTAAAGTTAGTTACTTTTCCCAGAAAAATGTTCTAGAAAAGAAATTTATTGCGCATGTGCAAAATTGCGGTGAAAACTGTTAAAATTAAAGAAATGCACTGCGCATGCGTGAAATTCTGTCAATCCGATTTCTCTCTCAAACGATGCAAAAATCAGGAGGGTTACCAGATTTGGCGAGAAAACCCTTGGCGGGATAAGTGGCCGATTCGATAATTCAACCAATTCTAGTATTCAAGATAAAAATCCTAGTAAACAACGGCAATCTAGTACACCGAAGCCAATAATTACGAGTCCGATTTAAAATGTAGGAGTAAACAACAGCATGTCTAGTTGTGCTGAAGCCAAGTTCAAGATTTCAACTTAGACAGAATCCGATACATATGGTTTCTATCGAGATAGACCGCGTGGGGTCAGAGCGGGGTGTCAACTACGCTCCACCCACTCAGACCCTCCTGTCCATAATTTACAACACGTTATATTCTAAATCGTCTGCATTTTAATTTTCCATCAAATTCAGTACGAACTTCCCGTATAACCCAATAGTTTTGCTAGACATTTTTGTACTAACATTCTAACATACAAATAAATACATTTAACGAACAAAATGTTAAACAGCAAAAAATCAACAGTATTCATATATTTCGCCAATTAATATATGAATACTGGTTGGCGATACAACCACTGGCGCAGCTAATTCTGAGTGGACCCTGTGACAAAATTGTTTGGGTGCCCTCTTTTGGAAAATAAAAATGATTGCATTAATAAAACTCATTTGATAAAGTGTCAAAATGTTACACTTATTGGGGCCCGTATCAGTGATATGGTGGTAGCTATTCCCCGGGATACAACCAAAACTACAAACAGGTAAAAGAAAACTAAAACATATGCATAATTATCTACGCACAAGCGGAATTGTCTTTAAAAACACAAAACTGTAGTAAATTTCCCGTTGTTTTATTTCACGCCTCAAGGGGGCGCAGTAATGGTAAAACTTTTAATTGCGTGGGGGAAATAAACCCTTACTTTTGAAAAGTGACGACAGGATCTCGAAATTAATGATCAAAAGCATCCGGTCCAGAATCGATATCTCCCTTTTACTCATGCAAGAGCCTTTTGATGGCACCCCTAAATGTAACCCAGTTGGGGTTAATTTTTATGGACGTTAAAAGGAAGCTTTTATTGGATTAGTCCGGCGACATTCTTTTAATAAATTGATACTGTGATTCGGGTTTTAGTTTGAAAAGAATTTTTTTTTCAGGATGAAGGTTAATTACTTGTTATCCATCAGTCTGAGCTGAGAAATGAAACGTTCTGAACTTTGTTAATGGGAGGCTTATGAAATGCTTTAATACCTCTTCGTGCAATAAAGACTGCTCAGATCGATTGCTAAGCAAAATGTTTAAAAAATAAATAAATTTTTAATTGTTACTAAGAGTTTTGCGACGAATGTTCAATAATGCAGAGGGGCTCGTATTCGTCTTAAAGTTGGGTGGAATGGGGATCGTTTTAGCGAGTTCGAATATTTCGCACTTTTTTTCTTAACCCTTTTCAGGACCGGCGAAAAGAGAAAGAAGCGTTTCCCCAGGCTCACTCGTTCCGAGAGTATACGCACGCAATGGACCGGGCGAATCTCTCTGCTAGGCCTAATTCCATTAAAAAAATCCATGTAAAATCTTAAATGCAATCAAATAGGCTAAAATTTATATTTTACTATAATTGCTAATATCTGAATGTACAGTAGATACATTTTTGATGTATTTAAAAAACAATTGCGAACTTTAAAGAAAATATTTTCATTTTAATAAAAGAGTACTCATTTCATTCTTTTCGCCATGGTGATTAAAATGAAATTGATGCAAATTTACGAAATACTATCTGGCAAATATCAAACGATAAATTTACTCTCTTATAAACTTGATGCGGTTCTAAATGATACAAATCTTTTAAATACCAGCTAATGTATCGCTTTTTTTATTTTTAATTAAACCTTGTCGTGACGTATGGCCTCCCCTAAGACTATCATCTCCCCGTCTACGGTTACTTGTTTCTGGACGTGTAGGCGGATTACCGAATTCGAGAGACATCATTACAAATCACTATATTTATTGATACCTCTTAATCAAGGAAAGTAACAAACGCATGATTCAAATTTAAGAACAATAAAACACAGTGGAGTATGAGAAGGGGTTACTACTAGCGGAACTACGGAATCGGAACTGAATCCACGAAAGATCAGCGCGTACAATTACAGCTAACACACGTACACGTATTCACAAATTTCTAAATCACTAACCTTGTCCTTGTAACTTCGGCAGGTCCGTCGTGGGAAGAATGTATAACTGGCTGGATCGGATAATGGCTAAGGATCCACACTCAACATTCCAATTTCAATCTTCAGCTCTACGGCTTAGCTCGTCGCTTAACTAATCACTAATACTGTCAACAACTGCGTGTTGATTTACCGATGCTTCAATTCATTTTACTTCAAAAATCTAACTCTTCACTTTACTACTCTCTCTTTCACCACGTTAACTCGCGAAACCCAAACTTATTTAATATCTCTCATTTGCATAAATCACGCTTTGGCTCCCGGTGGAGATTGGTTGAAATAAATAAAACTTTAAAGAATTATTGAGGAGGTTAGTGAAACCGTACAGATCCGTCGCAACCTTATAATGCTTTTTGAATTCTTAGTATTATGTTTTCTGTTCTTATGGTTGTGGCAATTCTAAATATGGTGGCAACGGAAAATAATCGTTTGTTCTTACTCAATTAAAAACGAGTCACAGTAAGAAGAGGTAGCAGTGTAGTGTAGTTGCCGCGATAGGCGAAGTGCCAGTGGCGTGACTGAGAACATTTACCCCCCCCCTTACAAAATTAGGCTTTGGGCCCCCAATTTGGATTTTACAAAGGGTAAGTACTTGGTGGCAGTCTGACTATGGACACCCTAGAGCCCTCCCCCCCCCTCGTTGCGGGGGTGTACGTTACGCCACTAAGAAGTGCCATGGTTGCAAATGCACTTAGCCGGAGTGGTTTTTGTCAAGTACCGGTGTCCCTGGAGACCTACTCTATAGAGCAAGTGGTAACTCACACAAAGGTAACTTGGGCCAAACTAACAAGGTTTAACTTTTGGTGGGCTGCAAAATAAAGCAACATTCATAAAAACGTAAATTTATTTCGAACAATACATTATAATAAACAAGAAAACTATAATGTTTACTTCCTGACACTTGGCATCTCTTCTCTGCTACTATCTTTCCTATTTCGGGAGAAATTTTGATATTTTGTAACATATTTTGTGCCAATGTACCAACTGGGCTGCAAAAATGTACGTTAGGGGTTGCGAGGTTAACATCCCTGGTGTAGAGACACTTATGGAAGTTAAACATTTTGAGGCTCATAGTCTTTTTGTTGGTGTAGTCCTTTTGAAGTGTAGAAGCTTGGGGTGCCAGCACGGTTGTCCTCCTCATCACTTGACCAAAGTTCAAAATTTCGAGAAGTGCCTCCAGTACCTCTAATGTAGCTTTTATGTGTTACATTAATATAAGCAGTTGATCAATCAATCAATCCATTAATAGATGTATTCGTCAAAGATTTCTTGTTTATATACAGGGGTGTGAGGGTTGCCAAATAGGCAACCCTCTATCATCATCTTGCCTACCTAAAGGTGTTGGGGGAAATAAAGCATCACCAGCAACTTCCATAACAACTATTATTTTATTTCTCTTCGAACACACTTAATCAATCACAAGTGAAACTACAGAAGGAGACCCTAGGAGTGATATATAAATTGAGCTATCTATTCCCAATGTATAACTCTAAGTAAACCCGACTACGTGAACTAGATAAGAAGAACAAGCGCCAATGAACCGATAGCTAATTCTAATTCTATTATCTTAAATCAATCTAATAATTTAATCTAAACAATTACTTTCTTAACTCGCGCTAGGTTTGTGATTGAAATATTCCAATATTCACACTTACGTAACAGCTTCCCGGCTCCTTCTATCTTACATCTACAAAACCTATATAGACTTTATATAGTCAAACTAACTTAAATATCAGGGTTTCTTTTAGAAAGGCTGTGAATTGAAGGCTGTGAATTAATTAATTCTTTTTAAGGCTGCGAATGCTGGCCCCAAAGTTTCCCCATGAGAATTAGAGAAATAATGACGCGTATAGATCCGTCACAGGGGGATTCATTACCAAACCGATAAACTTACAAGGGTGTAGAGGATACATAGAAGACTAGGAATCGCATAGGAATGCAGGGTCGCAAATGCCGAGCTAAGGTGCAAAGAAGTAGAGAAAAAGAACAGAAATAGCATCGCATTAACGGAGCAGAAAACCTCTTATTGAAAGGTTGTGCTATTGCAGGTGTTCGAATTTAAAACCAGTCGCAGGTCTGACAGCTGAGCAGAGCGGAATTCCTTATGTTTTGGACGAATCTTGGCAAGCTACGTATCCTCTCAACAGGTACAGATAATCAAGCGATGAGGTCTTCAATTGAAAGAACGGGAATCAGAAAGAACCAGTCTCACGTAACCTTCTGTTCACACTTGCAAAGATCGTGTGATGTTTAACACGCCTGTTCGGCTAACTTTCCAATCACAATCACCGAGCGGCATCCCTGTTACAATCCACAGTTCCATAAGCTATCAACATATCGGCAGTTCCTCGTTTGAATGCAAGTTTATCGTACTACATCTGGCAAAGAACCGCAAATGCCGACTTTTAGTAGAGTTGGTGCTTACAAAACCTTCCGTTCAGCGTCATCTACTGCAGGACTACATGGAGGTATCTTCCAAATTTCCATGCGATGTTGCTCTCAGACTTGCTAGACGCCTTTTCGTTGTATTCGAAAACCTTGTTGTAGTACAACCGTTTATTAAGATAATGGGTTTATATTCTTTATTTCTGCTTCTTTGAACCATAGCCATTAAAATCCTTTATTTTAATCATTCAAAAGGATGTAGGATGAGTAAGGGAGCGAGAGTTTATTAACGTCTAACTATAAGGCAATGTGAAGGATGTGTTGGCAACGTACCTCGTAATTTTGGTCCACAGTCTAGTGATGTTAATGACACCCCAATTGGCATCCCGCTTTCCAAACTACAGCATCACGCAAAAGAAAAGGCTTGGAGCGAAGACGTATTTAGCGTGCATCACCCCCTCTAAACGACGACCACAGTATAATGACCATGACTACTAAGCTACTGTACTTATACAAGTGAACGTTGGACAAATTCTCGTTGGACGTAAAGTGGAGATATTCTGGGTTGAATCTGAAAGAAAAGCAACCGTTTCTTCTTGAGTGGAGAAATTTTCCTTACCAATATTCTTCGTAGAGATTAAATTTGAAATTTTTAATCCAAATGAAATCTAAAAATTTTACAACAAATCTGTGAATACTTCCCTTAAATAATTTATGGCTTTTTTGTATTTTTGATCCTACTTATTACCGTGATATTATTGTAAATTTTAAATTAGTTTTTTGAAACTGCACACTATATTCCTCTTTTATCAAATGAATAAAATTAAAATTGTTGCAGCAATTACTAAGCAATATATTGTCATTAATTGTTTTATTATTCATACCGTGGAAATTTTTTATTGAATATGTTATTGTATAAACGGGCTTAATTTAATTATATAAACTTATGCAATTTTTTTATATACATATTTTATTGAAAACATGCATCACTTACAAAAAAATATTTTATATCCCTGAACAAACTCTGTTTGTAATGATTAGAGAAAAGAGAAAAAAATTGTGACTAATAAAATGGAAGAAACAGTCTCTCTCGGTAATCCCTGTGAATAACAGATTTTATTGACAGAATTGCTGGAGAGTAACTCCCCTCCAGATAATTCCGAGGATTTCTTCCGGAACAATGACACTTAATCCTGATTGGCTGAACGTCAGGACCTGACAAGGCTTCTAATCTATTGAGATTAATACACTAGAAATGGAAATTATGAATGGCAGTAAAGAATGGGACTATACTTTGAAAATATATTCAATCATCATTTATTGTATTCATTTCTATGTACATGAATAAGCAAATACATCCAAATTCATTCTCGTATCATATCACTAGCGATGTTAATAGGACTGTGTAAATGATAGGGACAGAAATTCTACATGAAATTTTATTATGATATTCTTCTATTTTCGAAAAAAGAGAAACTATTTTTATGTGATAAAATTTGTATAATATTTGAGTTCCGTATTTAAATAGTCTATCCTTGAGAATATCTTCCAAGGTGAACATAGGAGACGTTGTCTAGATTAGTTCTGTATCACCTCACCAAGAATGCCTCATTAATTTTCTGTGTTTATCTTAAATTAGGAAAAGTGTAATTACTCTTTTCAGCAGCTTATTTATAAACTTTTTATCCAAAAGACAAGAAAAACATTTATTTAATGATTAAGTAAAGCATTATTTAGGAAACGAACATGAAAGAGAAAAGAGTCTCGACAGTGGTGTAACGTACACCCCCACAACCCTTCATCGTGGGGGGGGGAGGTAAAGCCAGCCTGTTGCCAAGTACCCTTTGTATGTTCCGGTTTGGGTCCGAAAACCTTTCTTGGCAAGGGTGCCCTAATATTCTTCACTACCTCACTGGCCTCGATCACTTTTATGGATCAGTTTTGAGGCGAAAGGGAATAATCGTCAACGAGAATTTGGGTACTTCTACATTTCTCTTTCGTTTAATAAAACTATTTATCTGCAATGATGACTTATCTATGAGACTTTATTCCATCCCAAATAAGAATTCCAGCACTTACAAAATTTTTACTTGGAGTACCTATACCACTGCTCGCTTTGATGTATTGAGAAATCAAAGTTATTTATCCCTTATTTCCAAAATAAAATAATAATATAAATTTATACGCAAATTATTTCGGTGTGAAAAGTGCTTATTTAGTTTGATTTAGTAAATAATTAACACGAACAAGGTTATTTTACAACAAATAAATGCACTGTACAAAAGTCCCTCGCAAAATTCAAACGCTATAAGTATAATCTATGGGCTGGAAGTTTGAAGATTTTTTTCGCCATGGTACCAGATTCTGCATGACCTACACATTAATTAACAATTTTTAGACTAGAGGATCATGCTGCATTTGCAGATAGGATAGGTAATAATTGTGAAACGAAACATTTTATTTAGTATAATTTACTGCCACTTATACTCAATATGTCCAACATAACATTCAAATACTGAGTACAGTCATAGAATTATACCCAACACAACGTAGTAATGTAAATGGCTGCTATTGTTTTCTGTACGTTAACTTTCAATGCTTGTTTGGACTGGAAAATCTTCGGTGTAATATCTGGTGATCTCGAAGGCGGCCAATCATGCTCATTATTACTGCTTAATAGGTGATAGGGACAAATGTTAACCATTTTAATTTCATCCCGAACACGTTGTGTGCTGAGAGCTTCATTGCACTGGAAATGATCACGCCAAGTTCATAGAATTATTAACTGTTTTATAAAGGACAATAATATGTAATAAAACATAAACCTTGGGTTTGCTATGATGCAAACAAGTTGTAAAGACATTTCTTTCTATTGATGTGATTTCGAACTATTTTATATTAAATCTCGCATCGCAGTGAACATATATCGTTCAATTGCACAACTCTCCAATCAATAGATCTTTTTTATACCATCTTATTTCCGCAATGAACTTTTGAAACACAAGCTATATTGTCTCATTTATTTTCTTACCTAAAATGTTAAATAAAACGCATTTATAATTTGAAAACAAATTGTTATATTATTATTTTCTTAATCAGCTTTTAATTTAATATGAATTTTAAAAAAAACTTGATTAAAATATATCCACACTGAAGTTTTCATACTCAAAGACTTACTACCTTCTTTTTATCGAATGTTTGTTTGTATGAATATTTTTTGGAGTAAAAACCGTACTTTAGCTGGGGAAATCATATTTTTCGTAGATCAGAATTTTGCTTTTACATTACTTCGCCTGAGAACGTACTTCGAAAATAGCTTTTGACATAGTTCCACTGTATAGACTATTTTTTTTCTCTCTTGTACCTTCAGGAGATGGCTTAGGATTTATGTCCTCTCCATATTTTTACATGAAGAGAAGGATGTTTCCAGAAAATGTAATGCAAAAATGTTCCAAGGTTTATACATCTTTGTGGGGATTTACTTTTATAAAAATCATTATGGGTATTTTTATATTATTTTTTGGAGGGTTGATACTTCTGCGGGGACTCCTTTCCTTGTTTTAATAATGTTAAACGTTTTATAGGAGAAAAGTATGTTTTTACATGCCGGGCAAACTGGAAAGCAAAACTGATTTATTCTTCTTGTTAAACTAAACGTTTCCAAGTGATTTTAGTCTGAAGATCCGTAAAAAATAGCTATAGATCATTTGCTTGAGATTTGAAATAAATATAATTAAAATGCTATATAACATCAATGCTTTCTGGCATAAATTTAACCATTTGTAATTTTCAAGGAAATTAAAAGGTTTTAAAAACTTGCTAATGAACTTATTCTTTTGTCTGTTTTTCCTATAAACTGAGAATTATCATTCTTACAACTTTTTTTCTTGTTTACAGAGATCTCACATCTGCTTGTAAGAACGGATTCATGAAAATTTTTGAGCCTCTACCAAATTCTTTCGAAGACTCCTTCGACTCTCCCCAATTTGGAAGCTTTTGTGGTAGACTCACTGAAAGAAGTGCAACATTCCATTCCAAGTCCAACAACGTCTCTCTCCTCATTGTGGTTCCCAGTCGAACATTTATACCCTCTACAACTTTCAGCGTTTTTCTGACATTCCGTTTCCTAACAAGATATCAGAAGCAGACTGTAGGTTCTAATTTTCGTGGTCAAACATTCCAGTACGGGACAGCCATACCCGGAACGTTCTGTGACAGAATGTTTCTCAACTGTCACTTGAGGCCATGTCGGCTGAGAAGTCCCAACTTCCCAGGCTTTTATCCTAGAAACATCACCTGTAACTATCATGTCAAGCAAATGCAGATAGCTCACGGAAGCGTAGCCTCTATCGTGCTACATCAACCAAACGATTATAAGATTTTTGTTCCTAGGGGAGGAGAATCTTCTCCCTCCAGCACCCCTTCCAACGTTAGAGGTACTTCATCATTGTCAACCGACTGCGCAGATGTGGTGAGCGATGTTGTAAAGGTATACGATGGCTCTACAACAGACATGCCTGTGCTTGCAAAGTTCTGTGGAGATGGACCAATGCCTTCTGTGATATCCAGTGGACCTGAGCTTCTTATTCAGCTGTACAGTGCTCCATACAGTGTTTTGTGTAGTTCTAGACTCGAAATTGAGATATCGGTCAAGTTTGAACTGGAAACTGCTCCTTTTATGCAGAAGGACAGAAGTAGGTGTGCTTACATCATCGACGCCAACAGACACAGAAGAAAAGGAGTGATAGTCAGTCCAAAATACACCATGCCTGAGAACTCTTCTTGTACATATAAATTTATTGGAGCCTCCAGTTATGATCGAATTTGGTTGTATTTTGTGTCTTATCTTTCCAGGATGAAGCAAAAGACGCCGAATGATGATGAAAATTCAAACCTATGCACCTTAAGCATGCTGGAAATGTTTGACAGCCATGAACGATGGCCCATGCTCGACATCAGTGAAACGTTCGATCCATTTCCTTTGCAATTCTGTGGTGAATCTCATATTCCCAGGCTGTGCCTTCATGCTGTAGACTTCCCTCCCCTATATTCACCGGGAAGGCCTTGTAAATTTCCTGAAGAGAGTTACTTATCTTCAGGCCCAACCTTCGCCTTGAAGCACACTTTTCTTTCAACTCTTGATGTTGTTGATATGTTCAGTTACAGCAATTTCATTGCGCGATATGAATTTGTGGATACGAGACAAGATGGCATTGCCATCGGAAGAACAGAATGCGATAGAAGATTCGACAGTCGATCCGCAAAAGGAGGATTTATATCTAATCCGAAAAACATTTTTCTTTATGGTAGAGGTGGACGTGAAAACCTTTCATGTGCTTTTCACTTTGTTGGTCTACCCTCTGAGAGGGTTCGCATTACAATATTTAGTGCCAAACTTGCAATTCAGTCATCTGAGACACATTGTGAGGCACAGTATGATCCTTTTACTCAAAGACACATATGCGTCACATCACCCAATATTCTTCATGGAAGAATAGCTTCTTTAAGGGGTATCGAATACTGGGAGAGTCATTCATCAACAATTGGTTGCATTTGCAACACAACATCATTGGACAAATCTAGAAAGTTTGTGTTTGACTCTTTAGTTAACAATGTAAAGCTTGTGTTTTCTGTGAATTTTATGACAGCTTTCGAAGACTTCACTCACTTCAACTTTGATGCTAAATTCGAATTTTTCAATTCGACATTTTGTGATACTCACTTATTTGACGGAAGCACAGGACTTAGTCCAGAAGGTACCATTGAATTCCACGTGCCTCAAGGTAGGACTAACTTCAGCAGCGGGGAAGACATGCTTCAACCCCTGCGATGTCGCTGGCAAATCAAAGCCTTGACTGAGAAATATCTGTATCTTCAATTCAGTGGGCATGAGGTCACCTTGGACAATTGCAGAGATGGTATGCTAGTTTTGATTTATTTAGAGGCCCATCTTGTGAAACCTACCACCAAAGCTTGTGTGGTCTCTGAGGCACTGAGTAACAGACTGCCTGTCAAAGAATATCACGTCTTCTCCCAGTCTTGGTATAATGATTCGTACAGCATTATAGACAACCTCAGAGATTATTTGTTCATAGAAATCGTAGCGAGTTCTAATTGGAAGGGCATCAAACTCCACTTTCATTGGATGGAAGTGACCAAACCTTTCTTTAGAAGCTTAACAGGGCGTCCCCTAAGAAACGTCGACTGCATATTTGAGTGCCCTGAAATCGGAGCTTGCATTGATCCTCACTTATGGTGCGATGGCGTGTCCCATTGTCCTTCAGGATTCGACGAATCCCCAGCAAATTGTCACCCTTTAGCAAAAGGAATGCAGTATCTTTCCCTGATTGTTACCATGGCAGCAGTTGTCTTGTTCATTTCTGGTCTCTTGATCACTTGGGTACTCATAAGACATCGGCATAAGCAAAGGTCGTGTAGCACTGATACTGATGACAGGACAAAGGATTATGAGAATCGTCTGACACCAACGGATGACTATCCCATGGAGCATCATTCGAGCTGACAGTATTAAAACATATTGAAAAATGGCTGGATTTAAACTTATATTAAGTGTTATGAGTGTTATCCTGCATATGTATGTTATCCCCAATCACATTGCATGATGTATGTTTTTCCAATGTCATGGGTTTTGTTTGATTGTGTTGTTATATTTGTAAGAAAAAATGTTCATAATCTCTTTAATTCTGAGATCTTCTATGGAAACTGTTCATAAATGTTTGTAAAATAAATGTTGTTAAAATAAAATGTCGTATGATATTTATCTGTGTATAAATATAAAGTGTTTTTGGTGCGAGTCATTTTTCTTATTCATTCTCTTACAAAGTTAAAAGCACTTTTAAGACTGAAATTATCTTACATAATTGGTTAACACACTAATATGGAAGGAAAATCGTAATAAAAGTCTTGAAAATTGCTTTCCTGAGGTTTTAAAAAGGGTGGCAGATTTTTTAATAAAGGAGAGATAAATAAGATTTAATATTGCATACTAGAAAAAAAAGAAAACATCTATTTGTAAATAAAAACCTACAATCGTTTATTCATCGGTAACAAACTTTAAATTTGTAGGTTAACTTTATATTTTTATTTAAATTAATGTACATCACACTTTCTATATTTATATGTCAATCAAAACATCCAAACTTTGTAACAAAATTAAAGCGTGATTGAAAATAATGGCTTGTTTCCATGAAAGTAAAAACTTCAATTAGTCCATAGCCTATAAATAAAATAGCTCTTGGTATTTTTTTAGTTGATTATTAATATTTTTTTTATTACTGTCAATTTTTCGATCTTCTACTTCTTTTATATAAATATAAAATGTTTTCTTCACATTAAAAAACAATTTTTCTTTATAGAAAACTAATATAATATTTTTTTTCATTTGAAATACCTGGGGAGTGAGTAAAGAGTTTATTTATATCGCACAGTATAGACCAACGAGGTCCTTGGACGAAGGAACTCTTTCTTTTAACTATAGTCAAGTGATGAAGACGACTCCTGGGCTGGCACACCTCTCTTTGAACTTCCACACCATGCTAATGAGAGGACTTCGAGCCTCAACAAATTTTACGTACATCAACCCCTCTACACGGAGGAGGACTCGAACTCATGACAGGTTGGCCGCGAATCCGTGAACATGACCACTAAACATCTGGGGAATTTTGTATCTATTGAACGTTTTAATAGGCTAAAATAACCGAAACTAAACCCTCTGAGACATTTTGAAATTATAACATTCTTACACTTCCCCCCTCCAAAAAAATACACACATTCCACATTTGAATAAATATTTACAGTTTTACTAACGCGATACATTTTTTTTTAATGCTATCAGTATATGATTTTGGAGTTGCTCTTTTTTGGAGTATCACCTTTCCAGTTGAAACGACTTCATGCATTATGTTGGGTAGCAGGATACCCATATACATGTACACATCTGAAACAGTGTAGTATGACAAATAATAAAGTGCACATAAGACATTATTTGTTGTACGAGATCGACAAAAGTTTTCTGCAGGGTAGTACTTGTGTACATTAAGTTTATAAGGGGATACGCGATTGAATAACATCATGCCAACGATGATTTGGGAAATTTTGAAAAATGAAACAGAGGCTGTTAAGTAAATGCTAGAGTGAACGCTCTTCACTTCATGAAGGAAATTAATTTAAGAAGTTTACTGGCTTAACTAAATATTTCAATTAATTTAGTTACTTAAGAGAGAATTCATTAATTTAGTACTAAATTTTATTAAAAAGTTTTGACACTTAAGGGTTTATTCCCCCCTAAAGCAGTAAATAGGGAAGGCAAATATACGGCCATTCAGTGAGTGAGTGAATATTAATGTCCCACTGTTCAGATACGAGAGGAATTTTAAGCCATGTTCAAGCGACGAGGATGGCACCTGAGCTAGCACTCCCTCTCCTTACTGCCACACCACACCAACGGAGTACGTTTAAGCTCTCAACAGATTTAACGTACATCGCTCCCCTACATGGTGGTCTTTAGTTGTGCTGGACTCAAACTCATGACACGCCAGCCACGATCCGATACCTTGACAACTAGGCTACCGCGGCCCAATGCAGCCTTTCAGAAAAAGACCCCTTTGTATATTCACTCAGACATTTAATTGGCTGCATGTTTTCCCTCACTGCTACTGGCTTGGTCTGAATAAGACTTAAATATAAACAGAAAAGAAATAAAAACTAACAGAAAAAAAATATAATAAATCAATAAATAAATGATATGCGCAAAAAGTTACATTATTTTTGTGATATAAGCTTGGTTTATAACGACAGAATAGAAACAAAATCTAGAATTAAAAGATAAGATATAATTAAAATTCTAATATCCAATCAACTCGTCTTTTGGAAGGACTGATGCAAGTAAAATTTTTTGAGGTATAAGTTTCCACGTTTTAATAGTGTGGAAGCTTGGAGAGTGAGGTGCTAGCTAGAATATCAACCTATTCATTTGTCCGTAATTTAAAATTACGATGACAGTCCTCGTGTTGTTCCTAAATGCGAAATTAATTATCAACTAATTTTTAGAATTGTCCATTCTTACCAAAATAAAGGGTCTGCTCAATTTTTATTCCTCTCATGCCAAGCTGTTATTATTCCATACGATGTGGAATCAGGACTTAATCCACACTTAAAAACAAATTTTTCTAACTAGAAGCCTTGAGGCCTTAATCCTTTGTTTATAAAAGACTCAAATGGAAATAAATTGATTCATTCTTTTATCAACAAAGTATTTAAAAGCAAAATGAGTGTTATTGGTGAAAGAGAGAAATTTAATTGAATAAATTAAATGTAAAAAAACTTTTTAAGAACAAAGCTTTTATTTAAACGCGCTAAAAAGAATAAAATAAACTTTTCCTTTAAAACTTTTTTTACTATCAACTTATAACGTCATTACACAATTTATATGATATAAAAGCTTGTCGCAATATTTAAGTACTCATATTTACTTAGTTTGAATTTTTAAAAAAACAAAATCAATCAGGTCAAGTTATTTATTTTACTTGTTTATCTACACAGGTAAATCTCGCGACAAGCTTTTATATCATATAAATTGTGTAATGACGTTATAAGTTGATAGTAAAAAAAGTTTTAAAGGAAAAGTTTATTTTATTCTTTTTAGCGCGTTTAAATAAAAGCTTGTTCTTAAAAAAGTTTCTTTACATTTAATTTATTTTTTACTTTTTAGTTATCGCTGGACAGGTTTCTCAGCCTGTTCAACTCATTGAACGCTGGTTCGCCATCCCTGGTTTAGCTGAATTAATTCTCGCAAAATGGTATTAGACTAAAAACACAATTTTTTAAATCCGTAATTTTTAAGCAATTTTTTCAACCTTCATGCAGATTTTGGCTAACATTGTTCTACACACGAAAAGAAAGGTTTAGTGAGATTATCTTCATAAATGACAAAGTTATTAAATGTTTAATTAAAATTTTGACTATTTTTGAAAAACTTAAAGAATATATTATTTATTTGAAATATTTTGAAGATAAGGGATGTAGAGATATTAGAAGAAATTTTAATTGTTTATTAAAAACTTCAAAAGGCATTTAAATATTTGTATTAATCAATAAAATGCTTAAGACTAAAAACGCATTTTGTAATCAAAAAAGAAAGTTTTATCAAATAATGATAATTTTTTGCTGGACATTGAATATCTTCTACGTAAGAATCTATTTTTTTTTAATTGCTCAGAACATCTTTAGAAACTTGATTTTGAAAAAATCAATAATTAAATTCAAATAAAATTAACAGATTCTACTTGTAATTAAATTTAAGGACACATGTCGTAGTGTGTGTTTAGATTACTGGTGATAAAATGAGGTATATTTAAATTACTCGTAGGCTTAAAATTAGAAAATTTCTTTAAAAAATTACTTCATTTATTGTAAAAATTTTTTTTAATCGAAAATATATTGCATTTCTATATAATATTTTTCTCTTATTGTTTCCTAGCGGATTCCTTTTTGATGGGTAAGATACATTAAAAAACGATCTTTCCGATTCTCAGAGTTTCATAGATTAAAGTTAGATAAATTATTTAAAGAATTTCTTCAATACTCCATCTCAGTTTAACTTGCAGCGTTGAGAAAGGTATACAATGTACCAATCTACTTGAAAAATAGCTCTACTTTTTTGTTTTGAATTTAAATCCAAGGAAATAGATAGAAATTTGTAAAAAAATTGCATACGTTGTAGAAATTAGATTGTTTTTACGTTGTAGAAATGTAATTATTTTTTAGACAAAGTTAATTAATACTGTCAATAGCGCAACGTTATGAAATTCCAGTTTGGCTGAAAACCGAATTTCGACGCCAACTTTTGTCATTGTTGTAACAATAAAATTATTACAACAATGCAGATATATCCAAGTTGGCGCCCAAAACTAGTTTAACGTTTTTAATTAATATCTTTTTAATTAATTGCAATATCGGAATATAAATGGTCAAAACATGCATTGTCATCCAAACTAAACGTGTATACAAAATTTCAGCTCAATGGGAAGGTATCAGCTTCAAATTGAGTTGCAAGATTCCACCCGAACAAATTACATACATACATACATACATACATACATACATACATACATACA
>BMAO01025965.1:0-39753 GCA_019973975.1 Trichonephila clavata | reverse complement strand
GTCTCACAGTACACATCGGAGTTAATGCTTTTTCTGTGCTCGAGTCATTCTGTGCCGCATCCTTTGGACGCCGCTTTTTATAAGAGCCTTTGCTCTCTCCTGCGCATGCAGACACCCGAGCATGATCCGATCCCAGTCAGAGTCTCCAATGGCATCCCGAGATGTTTCGCTACATTCTCCTTGGCGGAATATGCAAATATTTAACTGTTTCATTTTATGTCGTTTCGTACCTTTTCATTTGATCACCCTTGTATATATATTGTAATTTTTATTTCATTATAATATCAATAGATGGCGCCATGAGTTCATGTGTTCTCTTAATAGCTTTTAAATTGCCAGATGTATATATTTTTTAAATAAAAATTGAGGTACTGTAAATAAATTTTTCCGTTTCGCTGAGCACAGAAACTAATCTGTCAAAAAAATATTTTCTAAAGTTCACTCCGATTTCTTTTTTCATTTTTTTCATTTTATCTAGAATTTCAGTAGCTTTAATTAAATTATTTGTTCATCATTTTTTTACAGGGCACCGATAACTAGTAAAAATTATAACGAACACAGAAAGCATCAATGTAAACTAGTAATTTTCTTTCAATAAATCAAAAACAAAAATACATATATCTTTCAAAAACGAAACAGAAAAAATATATATTTTTTTCTCTACATTTTATGTTTGTATAAAACCATAGTTTGTGCATTTAAAACACATTCACTTCGTAAAAACAATTTTTAGTTTTCTTAAAACTTATTTTGACATTAACAGCTCAAATGAATTATTTTGCAAAATACATAATTTTTCCTACCTTTATAATTTGCATCCTGTGAAGAATGTTTACCTCTGGCACATCTGTGATTGAGTATCTTGAACAACATGGCTCGCAGTATCTTACGGAATTACACTCAGTTTTCCGGCTCTTATAGCATTTTCAGGCAAACAGGATTCTACAATAGGCTTCAAGGAGTCTGCATATTTATCTTCCGTTTGTCTTAAACTTTCCAACTCTCAGCTTAATCTCTAGCACAATGTAGAGGCTCGTAATATCATGAGAAATTTTTTCATTAACTGCATCCCAAGAGAACGAAAACCTCTAACATAAAACTGTGCCAATAGCTTTTCAAGGCCATGTCTTTTTTAAGCTGTGCAATCGCTTTAGAATAATTTCCATTATTATTGGAAATCTATCTTGAAGCTTTGAAATCAAATACCATCGATTGGTATAAACATTGGAACTTGGAACTTGGGTTTATAGAAAAATACTCCGAAAATCCGGATATTCTATGGAACTGCACAACAATTTTTTTAATTCACATTTTGGCAAATTCAGTTTCGTTTAGCCCTTCGGAAAACATTGTGAAAAAGTTCTGGTATTTGTATCCAAGGTTGTTTCAATTTTTGATTTAAGTTCAATGTAATTTTGTCAAATTTTCTGCTGCTTCAACGAATGTTCCAAATTTAGGCATCAGCATTTCCTGAAAGTAATGAGGATATTTCATTTTATATTGAATATAAACGAGAGAGTATTTACATTTTGTCTACTTGAAGCGGGCAGTGTTTCATTATATTTGGTAGTATATACTGCCAAGTGTGTCAAATGTTTTGTTGTAGTCGCAAATGAAGCTATTCAAGACGTCCACTTTGTCTTAAGAACATCCATACGCTAAAATGTAAGTAATATATTTTACACATTCACTCTTCACTCGAAAAATATCATAAAATCTTACTTCGATGAGTGTTTTCGGTTACCTAAGGTAAATCAGCAGAATCCTAAATTCAACCCAATTCTCCTCCGATCCGGTAAATTACTCAAAATAAATAGCTTGGGCATTTGTGTTCTCCATGACATTTATTATTTGCCAGTCCTACTAATCAATACATTTACACTCAGATTAAAAAGTAAAAGTATGAAATACAATGCCTACGTATGACGTTCAAATCAGAAGAGTATAGGAATCGGGGGATTTCCTATCTGGTCAACAAACAGTACCTTCACTTCAGTTTTTTTTTTCTTCAGGAGTTGGCCTCTTCGCAGACGTAATTTAACAATTGTTTCATTTCCTTATTGGTTGTCTAGCAGCTTTAGAGTCTTGGCTTGGCTTGAAAAATTTCCAGACTTTAGAACTGAATCCGGTAAAGCAGATATCTTTCGCTGTAGTACTAGTCGTGGCGCTTCTTCTCACTTTTACAGCGGTCATGGACTTTTAACCGGCGAGTAGCAAGTTTGATTCCTGATACTACTGAAGATCTATCGTGAAGAGGGTGTTGGTGCACTTTAAATCTATCGAGGCCCGAAGTCAGTCCTTCCTGTGTCTTGGTGTGGTAGTTTGGAAAGGGAATGCTAGCTCAGGTGTCGTCTTTGTCATTTGACCGAGGTTCAAAATTGCGATGTTCGTCATCAATATCCGTGCAGCTTTATAGTATGAAGTCAATAGAACTCTCACTATTTTCACTTTTACAGCCACAATGGCACCAACTTTGTTCGAACGTGTCGAAGCCAGGGATTTTTTACCGACTCTTGAATCCATCTCCGTTTACTTAATAAATCTTCCGAAGAATAGCTTTTTATTCCACCATCATCACATGAGCGCGGTAACCTAGTGGCTATGGGCATGGACTCAAAACCGGTGTGTTATAAGTTCGAGCCCTATTACCGCAAAAACCCACCGTGTAGAGAGGCTAATGCCCAATAAATCTGACGCGGTTCTCTCAGAATCCTCCCTTTGGCGTCTTATGAATATTTGGAAATTGGTGTCAGCTCAGGTGTCATCCTCGTCACTTAACCGATGTTCAGAATTACTAGTTTCTTCACTAATACAGCTTTCGTGTTTCTAAAAATGCGATGTTTATAAACACTCACTCCCCTTTATTATCACGATATTTAGATGACATTTGGGAATCAGAATTTTGATTCGCCAAACTTCCTCTCATGAGATTCTTGGGAAAATCCAAAATTTTTTTTTTCAAGAGTCAACAGCTCTTCTACAGTTTTTTACATTTCGCTAAATGAAAGATTTTAAACCAAAGACAGATTTAACGTGCATTAGACCCCCCTCCCCTCTACATGGTGAGGACAAGGTTTCAAGTCCTTGACTCGAAAACACTGGTCTCGAGTACGAGATCATGACTGCTCAGTTACCGTTATCTCGAGGGATGTAAAAGTAATATTAATTAAAAAAGTTCTTAGTACTTGGTAACTGGGACAAAGGTGAAACCCAAGGATATTACAACCAAAAAATTGTTGGACTTCTTTCAAAGGACTGGCAAAACCTCATCGAAAAAGATTAACATTGTTTGATCTCACACTTTTGATTCAGATAGATATTTTTATTAACGTCTTACAAAAAAGCAACATGAAAGCTTTAGGCGACAAACCTCGTAATTTTAAACCTCTATCAAGAGACGAGAACGACACCTTAGGTGCCTTCACACTCTCCAAACTACCACACGACATCAATGGAAGGACAATGAGCTGCGACAAGTTTAATGCACATCGGCCCCATCAATATAGCAGGTCTTTAGTGCCATCAAGGTTCTCCGACTTTTAAGATCGAAAGTTAGCCTGGTCAAGATCACTCGAACATTACCCACCGGATCATAAGATTAACGGATTAATTTTTCTTACCGTATTACATACAGTGACGAAATTGGTATCTAAGAAGAGAAACTTTCGTCTAAAGCAAATTTTTCAACAAATGGAGGTTGCTGAAAAACGAATATCGGAATGTAATAAAATTTTCAGCTTATTAAGTGACTCTCCAGTGATTGTCACGTGTACTGTTCTTGCTTCAGAGTGTAACATAAAATTTAAAAAAAGGACACTTACAGAACAATCCTTAGTACTGGTTATCCCTTTATATAACGGATAAAAAATACCTAGGGGGAATGAATCGAGGGTTCATATTTATTACAAAATCCAAGGTTCTAATGCAATATTACGTTCTAATATTGATGAAGAAATTTTTGTAAAACTCTCACAGTATATTGTCTATGATAAAGTTTTTTAATTTTAATAGTTATAATGCTTTATCGGAATAAATCTAGTCTTCTCTGAGGGGCTCGAGTAAAAAAGCATTTGTGGCTCATAAAATTCTTTTTTTTTTAAATAAACAAAATTACAAACAAGCACATACAGGTGCAGCTCAATTCGATCGATACATTGAGGAGGGTGATAGTAGTCAACATGGGACGACAAGCTACCATATAACATGGGATTGCCAACCACGTTTATCCGAAGTAATTCGAGAAAACAGTTATGGAGTGTGTGATGTCGAGAGGAATGAAAAAAGGTATTCACAGGTAAGAAATGCATTTATTTAGACGTAAAGGTGCATTTCTCAAACTTGGAGTGCGCTTTCCCTAGTAGAGCGTTGTAGACCTTCGTGGGGGCAGCGAGTATATCGAAAAGTTCAAAATCTAAGATGATTTTGAAATATCATTAATTTACCGAAAGGAAGCAAAACAAAATACATTCTGACATAGTAAAAAGAAAAATACACATTTACACTGATATAATACACATATATTAACCTTGTAAGTATTGATAATTAACACAACAATGTAATTTATAGCATGCTAAGCATATAATTTAGCAATACTAATTTAAGAACAAGTTTTTATGATAACCAATGATACCATGGGCTTGTCATACATTTTTTTTTATTGAGAACACTTATGAACCCCGTGCACCACACAATGCATCACATAGGGGCTTACAACACAAAGGAAAGGAGGAAGGATTACAACACAAACATCCATGCCTTCTCCGGAATTCGAACCCAGGTCCTACGGTACCGCAGACAGAGTCACTAACCACTATACCAGCTGGCTTGTCATACATTAAATTACATAAAAATTTAATATTTATCTCGATAATTTGTATAGTTTATAATCAAAGTTGCATTGTAGCTTTAGCGTTAAAATACATTATTGTTGAATTCAGGACATTGTTACAGTATGGAAGTTGAGTGCGTGAAAATTATGATTGAAAATTTGGTCGCATGTATTGAAAGTTTGAGAGGCAGTGACGTAAAGCATATTTACAATAATAACGAGGCATCACAGCTCTACTTCAGAAAAACAACAAGTTATTGTCACAGAATTGAGGCCGCGTAGTGCCCATCACAGGTGTTGTGACGTGTAGGTGGTATGGTGCGAGCATGACCTTTTCAAAAAGACGCCTGGTGTAGTCTATGTGCTTGGCCTGAGTTGCATGTTCATATATTCTTCGTTCGTGTAATCAAATTTTGCTATCAAATGCAGTTTAACACCCCCGTTTTATTTAATGCCCACCTATGATGATTTGCTTACCGATTTTATTCTCTCCAGACGAATGGGGAATTTGCATATGCACGGATTTCTTCAACCCTACCATGGAGCTCCAAGTCCCAGCATTCGTTTGACCACTCCCCTAGTCCTGATCATCGTTCTCCCGACCACTACTATTATCGCAATTTTCACCGACTAAACGTGGTTTGCGACTCACTATTCCTTTGTGATTCATCGTCTCTAATCTAGTGACATTCCCTTGAATTTGTCGGTCTAATTCTGAAACACCCTTTATATGTTATGAATGCAGGTTTATTCAATGAGTGATATTATGTTTCAAATACATTAGTTATTTCAGAGAAACTGTAGTTTCTAACAATTTATCTTTTAAAGCATAATATAGAAAATACATTTGAGAGTTTAGCACACATTCTTTACAAACATATTTTTTATTCGTTTTAATTTGCTGAAAGAGAGCTCAGCCTTTTGCTGTCGTATCTCGTAACGTAAACCTTTTTAATAAATTTGAAATAACTAATAATTAGTAATTGGAATATATTGCAATACATTTTGCGCATTACTTAAATCTCTTTCATTTAAAACGAAATCCCGTAGCAAACTAATTTCCTCTACAATGTTTTCATCTACATCCTTGTTATAAAACTTTACAAAGTTTTGGGCATTGTTTTCTTAATTTATGTTTTTCTATGTGTTTTATATCAGGGATTAAGTTCAAATCAAAAATAACATTTGGTATATTTTTTAATCTGTCATTTACTTGTTAAATAACATAATAAATTATACAGTGTTGAAAAATGACACATATGTATTTAAATTCACCCTACCGTATTTTCTCTAATTTAGCCTTCTGTTGTTTCGGAATATAAAATGTTTATCTTTATCGAATTCTTCCTTCAGAAAAATGTTCTGAAATATTTAATTATGTATTAGGTATGCTTGGTGTAAAAATGAGTTAAATTTTGTTTTCTGTTTTGATTTTATTGACTAAATTAGAAGCAGAGTCCAAAAAAATTATTTTTAATCCAAATAGTTTGTAGACAACTTTAATTTTGTGAAATATAAATGACATTTCTTATATTGAACTTAATGGACTTTTAGCTTCGGGGATACCGCAATATTATGATTTCTAATACCACAGTAAATTCTTTTAAGTTTAAGTGTGGATCCTCGGGAGTTCCCTGAATTGAATAAAACTAAGCATTTACAACTTCACGAATTAGTTTAGAGATTGTTGAAATTGAGAGATCTATCATAATAATGTTTACAATAAAACACACTTTACATCATACAGATAACTAGGAATGTCGTCAAGTTTTTCTGTGCAAGAGTACATTATTTTAATTCTTGATCATGTTGGAGCCTCTTCAATAGCGTGGCCCCGGAGAACAATATCCTCCCCCCTTCTCCAGATGTCTGGCCCAGTAGTCAAATTATCAAAATATTATTTGAGTACGAAATTCAAAGAAATTCCCGATAATTTAATGATGAATTGCAAACCCCACAAGCTGACCAATGGTTTAAGGTTGCATAGGACGAAATTCAGATTATGAAGATTATGAATGAGCATCATGTTGTGTGAAATATTGTATCCAAACTAATCAAATGTAAGATAATAGGTTATAAGGGGATTTAAACTTTAAAATATAATGTGATATGTTAGATGCAAAGCAAGAATTGTTACACAAGGATTTCATCACATTAAAGGTTTTCATCATAAAGAATTTGTACATACTCCTGCCGTTAATTTTGATATTATTAGAACGTATTTCAATTTTTGTAGGGAAACTAAACTGAACGCTTCATCAATTAAACTTTGTCATTTTTATGCAACGTAGAAAGAAAGAAAAATATGTCCCAATCACAAAGATTGATTTACTGTGAAGATTTTTAAACTTTTATTGTAGTATCTCCCTTAATTTATATATTTTTGTATTTTTTCCCTTCCTTTTTTTAATTATTCTTTTTTACCTCAAATGTATTTTTAATTTTGTTTTAAATTATATATAATTGTGTTTCCACTTTCATCTGTAAGCCTCATGTTATGCAATGCGGAGCATGATGAGTTTTGCAAATAAATTGATTTTTGGATATTAGTAAGCTTGATCATGTTTGTAATCTAAATTAAGGTATCCATACTTGTCGCTGAAACTCTGAATACAGGCAGTCATCTTACATATTTATGATAAAATTACTAACATCTAGGGTTAGAAAATCAACGCGCGTAAAATTAAGAGATTCTTCACAAAATTACCTTATTCAAACAAAACAAAACCACCTTCACATGAAAATCAAGAATGACCACCAAACAATCACCAACCACACCCTTCAAAAGACAGGGAAAAAATATAAAACAGAGCTTCTAAGGACCATTTACTGTGAGATAATTGCACCAATTGTTTTTTAAGTGATAATAAGATTATATTACAATTTATTTTGGATTTGATATTTTAAATGTGCGTGTTCTTCCATAGCAAGGAACATAAAGTTTATCATGGGGATGCTTGGAAATAAAAGAAAACACATAGAACAAGCACTGAAACAGTTAATGGGAGAGATTTATTTATTTAAAAGGTATTCATAAACTACAAATCAACTGAATTTTTAACGTCCAAGCCAAAATCCGTCCCCATGTTTGAAGTGTTGCCATGAGAATTCAGCTTTGTAATAAATTTCTTAAAAATAAATCCTAAACTTTAGTTTCAGAAATAGAAAAAAGTTTCACGGAAGAAGGCACTCATTTCTTGAGTGAATAATAAGATAACCTTTTATAAGAATGCCTAAATAAGACATGATTTGGGGGGAAATGTATGATATATTCAGAAGAAAATTTGTATTTTCGGCATCAAGGATGAAACATGTCTAGATGATACCCTTTACAGAATTAAGGAAAAGAAATCTTTTTTCGACTCTTAAAGCATGGAGCAGGCACCATTATGGTTTGGGGGAGGGGGGTGCTGGGAAATTACTCGGAGGATAATCTCGAGGTTATTGAATAGACAATAAACAAATTTGATCGCTCTTGAAAATGCTAAAGACAAATCTGAAGACAAGGACCGAGAAGCTTTGTCAAGACAGCGATCTCAAGCACGCGGCGTACATTGTGAAGTTAAGGCTGCTTTACGATGTGCCAAACCAAAATTCCGTACACCATCATAGTCCCCATTCCTAAGCACAATAGCGGATTTGTGGAACTTACTCGAGCGGAAAATAAGGAAGTTTGTAATAACATCCAAAGAGATGCGCAAATATGCCATGTTAAAAGCATGGAACAAAATGAAAACAGAAGAGACATTTTAACTAACTGAATCACTACCAAATAGATTGAGAGGTTTTAAAAAGAAAAGAAATAGCCTACCAGGTATTGACTTTTATTTACAATCCCATTATCGTAAAGTTTTTCCAAATGTACTCAGACTTTTACGGCACACGATTTGTATATCATTCTAAAGTCATGAATGTATGTATTATTTTATGTAACGATCAAGTGATTGATGCTTATACTATTTGAATTTACGATGTTAGAGGAACTAATAAAAGATATATTGATTCAGAAAGATTTATTAAACTTATATACTAAGAGAGTAATCGTTTTATGAATATGGAAGATGATTCTATGTACATAGACTTTTAATGGTAAATCACGAAAGGTTCTATGACTCATAGAATAGTTTAACTCTTATTTGTTTTTTTTTGGGATTTATTAGTTATACATTTTGATTTTATTATTATATGTATATGTGAGTGGGTGTGTTGTATACTGAAGGGGCAAGGCTTTCTTTGCTGATGATCATATGAAATTGATGTTGTTAGTGTTGAGTTGAAGGGGTTTCCTTTTGTTAATAATCCAATTTTACTGTACATTTAAACACACATATAAAGTTTGGACGACGCATATAAGACAAGAGACACACGACGCTCGTTTTTACACGAGAACAAAAAGCGTTGAATTGTCCGGAGAATCTCCGCTCTTATATGAAACCCAGTTCAAAAATTCAAACTCACATGACTTCTAAAGACACCTTTTCTGATTGGTTCAAATATTTGGATGATGATGATGATGTCTTCTTACTTTAAATACGCTGGGATTTAATTTCTTTCTTATAAAGTTACGATTAAATCCCGTTAGCCGCTTATAATAGCAGTTAATTATTTACGCTGGAGTCCTGAAAGATCAGGTCCATTACAAATTAAAAAGTTTAAGATGAAATTAAAGTGAATTATATATATATATATAATATTTTAATTTGTAATGATCCTTACTAACCCTTTAAGACTCTCACGTATAAATTTATTTATTGTTTGCCCGGCTGGCGGGAATAACCGTGACTGAGTCTCTTGAAAATTAACAGATTTGCGTTTTTAAAATAAGATGACATCAAAATCTATCGCCCACGATATCTTTTCATGAATAATAAAACCCCGTCTGTTGAAATCAAGCGGATACCAAGATTTCCTGTTGCCGCTAGATATAAAAGCCCGAGATACTCTGGAAAAACTTTATTTTGTCTTCATTATGTAGTACGCTTACAAGTCTTTTTGTACTGTGTGTTTTCTGCGCAAAGCGTCGTCTGTATCTCTTGTGTTTAAATGTGGAAAAAATTGGAATACCTTTCAACAAAAGACTGTCTGACGAATGCTAGATCAACAACCTAAATGTTATCATCGAAAAGAGATCCTTAACAAAGGCCACGACATAAGAACATACGTCTGGGTGTATATACGAAGGATTTCAAGACTGTATCTTGATTCGAAAAAAGCCTCAATAATAAGAAAAATAAATCATAGTTTGAAAAAAAAAAAACTAAAAAACACGCTTTTATACTCAATCGAACTAAAAAGTGAAAAAATAATTCTTAATAAAGAATAAAATGATTAAAAGAAAATGAATGTCATTGTGGTAAAAGCGTGGGGTGCTTTGTACTACATTTTTACACTAATTCAGCTTTTCGGAATAGAAGTTAGAAATTATAACAATTGATACATTATTATATAACATTGATACATATTTATAGAACACTCCACGCTTTTACCCCAATGACATTCATTTTCTCGTTAATCATTTTATTCTTTATTAAGAATTATTTTTTTACTTTTTAGTTCGATTCAGTATAAAAGCGTGTTTTTAGTTTTTTTTTTCAAACTATAATTTATTTTTTATTTTTTAGTTCGAACTACAATAAAAGCGTGTTTTTTAGTTTTTAAAACTATCATTTATTCATTGTTGAATTTATCCTTGACTTTGATATTTGAAGCTGGAATTACGTGGCTATGGAATTAGTCTTGCTCTTCAATGGATATTAATTAACGGGTCTGAAGTGTATTTATTCTCTCCATTTACGAGGCCTCGGATCGTTATATTAGATTCCGTCTCTTTCGAACAGGTCAAACAAATAAAAGTGTGTAAAGAAGAAAATGTTCGAATTACAAAATTTTTTAATGTATCATGTTTTTTTACGGATTAAATATTATAAAATTCCTACTTTTTATTTTTGTATTCTTTTTTCCCATGTTCATGCATTATCATCGACTTCCGAGCTATAGTCCGAATTTCAAGTCTCTTGCTCCTCGGAAAGTCACAAAGTTTAAAATTAATTACAAAATTCCACCCGGATAGACATTAAAGAAAGCGAGTTATTAAAAACATGGTAATATTAAGTATCAATCGTTTTTTCACCTTTTAAACGTGTTCCTTTCATGTTAATTCGTATCATCATTTCTAAGCGTATTGCTTTATAAAAATAAAAAATATTTAGCAGTTAGAACACAAATTATTTTTTTTTCACATGCACGAGCCTTTTTTTTATTTTCATTTTCAGAAAAATGTTTATATTATGGTTAGCAATTGCTAACACCCACCCACCCTCCACTTTCTCATATATCGAACACTGCTTTTGTTTGTTTTATTTCTTTTAACCGCAAGTGTATTTTATACTTGCATATATAATTAGCGTTAAATTCAAAACACTTTAGGGTTACACCTTATTCTTTTAGTCGCCAAATCTGGAAATGATGTAGGAAATTAGTCGCCATGTCTGAAAATGGTATATGGAACTAGTCGCCAAATTTAAAAATGATATATGCAATAAGTCGCCAAATCTGGACGTGATATATGGATTTATCGCCAAATCTGATTATCCTTATTCCTGACGATCCTGAAAAGGACAATGGAAAAAAATTATGAAATTATTGTATTGTCATCGGTCCTTGACAAGTGTGCGAAATTTCGAATGAATCTGACATTTTTAAGTGGGTAAAAATCGAGTTCTAAGATTCCGTTACATGCAAGTGAAACTTATAAAAGCGTGTTAAAAAGAAAAAATCACTTTATTAGACATATCAACAACAGTATTTGCATATCTTTCCAGTCGATAATGTTTAAAACGTTCGCCACGCATATCACGCCATGCATGCGCGCACGCCATGCATGCGCGCACGCCGTGGAATGACGTTAAGCAGCCGTTGAATTGGTACTTAAAGGGCTGCATCTTGCCGCTACTGGCACTCTTCGTATGGTGGTCATGTATTCCATTCATGACTACTGCGTCATGTACTTGATGTACGGCCGATGTAATGGAAATGCATTACGAACTGCTACCCGTCGATATCCGTCCCGCCGTCCTCCCGAGGCCAACGTCATCCGTAGGCTGGATGACAGACTGCGAAATATGTTAAGCGTCTGGTGAACAGCCAATCTTCACGATACTGGAAGACCGTGGAGTGGCCCGACGGTATCACAGGCTAGGCCAGGAGTCGCCAAAGTGGTCTATATAGACCCCTAGGGGTCTATTTAACAACAGTATAGGGTCTATCTTACCCAAGGGGTCGAATGGCGGTCTATTGGGACTCGAAGGAAAAAACAGTTCTTAATACGCAAAACACACATATCTAACTGCGTACGTAAAAATTTAAAATATTTTTATATTTGACTTAATATTATATTCTTTATAGAAAATAAAATAATAAATCAGAAAACAATTAAAAACTTATTAAAAATTTGACAATACATAAATTTTGGACTAATATAAATATAAAGCTAGGCAATACTGTACCAGGTAGGAGAGATTCTGGAGGTAAGCACACGTGCATTAGACCGTGAGATGACTTCGAGTAAAAGTACTGTGCACAGACTTTTACGGTCTGAGAAGCTATACCGTTTCGGCACCCAACCGTGCAAGGTGTGAAACCAGATGACGGTCCGAAACGCGTGGCCTTCTGTGAATGGCTGTTGCAGCAACAGAACATAGATAATGGTTTCATTGAACATATCATGTGGACTGATGAAGCATGTTTCACTCATGATGGGGTATTCAACCATCACAACAGCTATTTGTGATTCCAGGCCAATCCGCATGCAATCCGGCCGCAGAAACATCAGGAACTTTGGCGTCTTAACGTGTGGCCAGCATACTCGGGGATCTCATTCTTGGACCATATCTGTTGCCTGAAAGGCTCTCGGTAATGTCGTACTTGATGTTTCTCAATGAGGTCTTAACCGAGCTCCTTGATGACATACCATTAGCGGCAATACAAGTACTTTGGTTCCATCGCGATGGACTCTGTCGCATTTCTGTGCTCTTGTACGTGATTGGCTGGATATCGTATACCCAGCCATTAGATTGGACATCAGGGTTCTGTTCTATGGACGCCACGTTCACCAGATCTTACACCGTTGGATTTTTTCCCTATGAAGCTGTGAAAGCGGTCGGTTCCTGAACTCTCTTGTCAACATGTGAACCCGACTAGACGTGTGTCAGCAACTGAATGATCCACAGACATGATTTCAATCTAATCAATTTATTAATTCCAAATATCAATCAGACAAAATACAAATCTAACTAAGGTTAATCAGTACCCCCTATACCGCTAATGTTAAATTGAGCTATTGTTTGTACCTTTTTTTCACAAACTGCTCAATATAAAAACTTCAAATTTTTTCTGTATATTAATTATACTTTTATATTTATACTAAAATGAGACTTTTTGAATTTTTTGTTAAGTTTTTTCAAAATTATTCAACGTAAAAGTATCACTATGATTTTTTTGAAATTGTAATTTTTTTTCACGATAACTGACATTTACAAAAATATTTTAGGAATTTTAAAAAAAAAGCTCACTTCCGTATATATATAGTTACATATCAGGTATGTTCACTGAAATTTTCTTGAGAATCCTATCTGTCAATTTTGAGAAAAAGGAACACGCAATTTGAAATTTATGATTTTGAGATAAATGCATTTTTAATATGAAATGTCCCTTCCTCACAAAAATTATGAATAACAGCATGTATTTGTCCCATTTTATTGCACATTAGCTTATCCTATATTTATTTTAAGACTTTTTTGTTTCCTATTTTACTTAAATTGCCCAGAAAATACATTTTTTCAGATTTTGTTTAACGAGATATTTTAAATTTTACGTTAATTATCTGAAAATCTGTATCAATTTTTGAAGAAGTTTTATCTGTGATGTATTACAAACATTAAAGTTGAGAATTAAACATCATGAATGCCTTGTAATAATGTATAGATATGTGAAAGTAAGGATTTGTGAATATGGGATTATGCGACATTTCGAATGTTTACATTAATGTTTTGCATATTTAATGCAAACAGTAATTCTAAAAGTATCAGATCTCAAAGGTTTTTCCAAAATGGCCAGATGATTTCTAAAGCAGTCAAAATAATACTGTTTTTATGCCTTTAAACATGAAATTTATGCCTTTTTATGTATATAGCAAGCTTTACATGCAACGACAAAAAAACATTACATGTCAGATATCTATGTACTTGTTTGGAGCAAATTTTTGAAAACTAAAGCTTAAAAACACTTCTGTGTACAAATAATAAACATTTATATTTATACTGAAGTGAAATCTTTCTATTATCATTCTTTGTTTTTTTAAAACATACTTTTACGTAGCATCACTGCGAATTTTTTAAAAATTGTCATTTTTTGTCACATTATTTGGTCTATAATCAAATATTTCGGGAATATTTTCAAAATCTCACTTCAGTATATATAGTTACATATGCAGTGAACATTGCAAGTGCATTTATTCAGTAAATTCTATGAAAAAAGAACATGTAATTTTAAAAATAGCATTTAGAAAATTGAATTTTTACCATAATATGTCACTTCATCACAAAAATTATGAATGACAACATGTATTTGTCCCAGTTTATTAAAAATTAGCATTTTTTTCAATGTATTTTCGATAAAATAGGAAACAAGAAGTCTCAAATATCCCAGAAAAGAATACATAGCATTTTTCTGTTTTTATCTAACGAGATATTTTGTAAATTTGCATCAATTTTCTCAAATTCTCTATCAATCTGTGAAAGTTTTAGCTTTCATACATAACAAATATCCAAGTCGACAATGAAGTATCATAAATATAATATATAAAAATGTATCAATATAGTTTGGTATGAATTTGGGGCTACTTTTTGGTTATATTTGATTTTATGACATTTCGAAAGTTTACATTGGGTTTTTGTAAGCTTTTAATTAGGTTTTGTTGTTACAATTTCTAAGTTGTAAACTTTAAAAAATACTCTTAACTGGACAAATGATTTCTGAAACAACCAAAATAAAACTGTTTATATGTTTTTTAAACAAGAAATTTATGTGTTTTTCTGTACATAACAAACTTCTCGCAAAGGCAATAAACATCACATTTGACGTATCATCTCATGCATGTTTTTCTCAGAAACTATTAAACATAAAGACTCAAGATTTTGAATTTATATCAATTAGACATTTATATTTATACTTAAGAGAATTTTTTTAAATACATTAACTAGTTTTTATAAAAAGACAAATTTTAGTTTAACGAACATCAATATGAATTTATTGAAAATTGTCATTTTTTTGCTATATTTTAAGAATATTTCAAAATGTCGCTTCAGTAAAAAACACAATTTATAAAAGGTACATAGAGTACAAGTATACATTAAATTTACAGAATTTTAAAAAATCTAAATTTTATAAATAAATTATAGTTTTAAAAAAACTAAAAAACACGCTTTTATACTGAATCGAACTAAAAAGTAAAAAAATAATTCTTAATATTAGAATAAAGTGATTAACGAAAAAATTAATGCCCTTGAGGTAAAAGCGTGGGGTGTTTTGTACTACATTTTTACACTAATTAAGCTTTTAGAAATAGAAGTTAGAAATTATAACAATTCATACATTTATAGAACACCTCACGCTTTTACCCCAATGACATTCATTTTCTCGTTAATCATTTTATTTTAATATTAAGAATTATTTTTTTACTTTTAGTTCGATTCAGTATAAAAGCGTGTTTTTTAGTTTTCTTAAAACTATAATTTATTTTTCATTTTTTAGTTCGAACTACAATAAAACCTTGTATTTTAGTTTTTTAAATTATCATTTATTCATTGTTGAATTTATCCTTGAGTTTAATATTTGAAGCTGGAATTACGTGGTTGTGGAATTAGTTTTGCTCTTCAATGGATATTAATTAACGGGTTGGAAATGTATTTATTCTCTCGGTTTACGGGTTATCGGATGAGTCCCGTATCGTTGTATTAGAAACTGTCTCTATAGAACAGGTCAAACAAATAAAAGTGTGTTAAGAAAAGTTCGAATTAAAAGAAATTTTAATGTACCATGTTTTTATAACGGACTAAAAATTATAAAATTCCTCCTTTCCGTTTTTTTTTTCTCTTTTTTTACATTTTCATGCATTGTCATCCACTTCTGAGCTATGGTCCAAATTTCAAGTCTCTAGCTCATCCGAAAGTCACACAATTTAAAATCAATTACAAAAATTCTACCCCGGACAGACATAAGCAAGTTAATAAAAACATGGTAATATTAAGTGTTTAGAACGTAAATTATTTTTTTTCACATGCACGAGCCTTTTTTTTATTTTCATTTTCAGAAAAATGTTTATATTATGGTAAAAAATTGCTAACACACACACACACATCCTCCACTTTCTCAGATATAGAATACTTTTTTGTTTGTTTTATTTCTATTAACCGCAAGTTTATTTTATACTTGCATATAATTGGATTTAAATTCAAAACACTCGCCTTAGGTTTACACCTTATTCTTTAGTCGCTAAACCTGAAATTAGTCGCCAAATCTAAAAATGGTATGTGGAATTATTCGCCAAATTTAAAAATGGAAATGCAATAAGTCGCCAAATTTGGAAGTGGAAAATGGGATTGTCGCCAAATCTGATTATCCTTATTCCTGACGAGCCTGAAAAGGACAATGGAACAAAATTATAAAATTATTGTATTGCCATCGGTTCTTGACAAGTGTGCGAAATTTCGAATTAATCTGACCTTTCAAAGTGGGCAAAAATCGAGTTCCAAGATTCCGTTACATGCAAGTGAAACTTATAAAAGAGTGTTAATAAAAGCGTGTTAAAAAGTAATTTTTGGACAAATACTTACTTTGAGAGGGAAAAAAGGTGGGGGGGGGGGTAATGAGTTATCCAAAAATGTGATGAAATTTTAAAATATTCATGCTTCCCTATCAATTTTCTTAGTGTTGGTTGATAAATATTTTTTTTTATTATTCTTTTAATGAAAAGCAGGTTTTTACATTTTCAGTAATTTTACAACCCTTTTCCAGTATATGTTGGTTGCAATCCCGGACACAAAATAACACCATAAAATGATGTCATTTACCCATGTTTAACTTATTCAGAAGCAATATTTTTACTATCATGTTTGAAAATAACTTCGTCCACGTTTTTAATAGAATTCTTATAAACAAGTTTTAAAGGATTTATAACTATTATCTTTTTATAATAATTGTAAAATTTTGAAGGAAAGACCTTTTCCAATAAAACACAAAAACAACTACAAAGTACCAAACTTCAAATTAAAATTACAAAGATTTCATTAAATTTAGAAACTTTCCTCCAAAAGGAGGTAAACAAACTAACAGTTAAACTGGCAGTTATCATACAGTTAATCTACAGTTAATTGTGTATATTTAAATGAAAATATATGTACTGGCTTTACAACTGCTTCCCTGATTTAAAAGGCTAATATTTAAGCGATTATTTGTTAAAAGGGGGCGTGGCAAAACAGCTGATTATTTTTTAAATGTCATTTTGACATTCTTCTCATTCATAAATTAGCATATATGTTATAAGACTGGAAAGGTCATGAATTGGAGATTTCAGAAATATGAAAATCTGAAAATCGATAACCTGCAGATTTTCAGCCTACTGACTGTTCCTAAGGATGATGATTAAACAGTAGAGGCTAAGGCAGTCCATATTGAGAAAATCGGAGACTTGAAAAATGAATCCTGAATATATCAGCTCTATTTTGCTTTAGTACTCGTCTTGATGATTCTCACCACATTCACAGTGGTCAAGAAATGGTAACTCAGTGCTTCTCAAACTTTCAATATTTGGGACACAATATTTAATCACAATTTTCATCAAGCCTCCCCCTCCATACAAATAGAATGTATTAAATTCAATAATACTATAATTATCTCTAAAGCTACAACACGACTTTATCCTCTTAGGTGCCTCCGGAGGATATAAAGTCTCGCTCATCCAGAGAGTCAATTGCCCTGGACGTATATATACGTGCTTTCAAAGTACGACCTTTTTCTGGCACTGCTATCCATAAAATTATTCTGAAAGATTTCGAATGCGATAAAAGGACCTTGACAGTCTTTGCAAAGGATTTACTTATTTCAGGGGATTTGCTTAAGAGTATTCATTTTCTTCCTTCGTCCCAATACATCACATACGCGTGCCTACTTGGAAATCGGTGGCATTGGAAAGCGAATCGTGTAATTTTTAATCGATGGTTAAAAGATTAATTATAAACCGTACATATAATCAAAATAAGTGTTAATTTTTGTACATAATTTCATACATGACAACCCAGTGTGGTAATTATTAAACGTTTTCTTAACTGAGAATTGTTAAGCCCACTTAGTTTGAGAAACGCTGTGGTAACCGGTGGTTAACGGGTTCGAGTTCTAGTGCCACGTGATGAGGGGCTGATGCAAGTTAAATTTGTCGTGTCACAAAGTCCTCCAAATGCCATGGTCTGGTAGTCTGATCTTGTCAGTCTACCGCAGCTCAAAATTACGAATTCCTTGACCATCAGTCTTTGTGCTTTTAATAGTGTGACATTAATTAACCCTCACTCACTCCTTTATTATCTCAGTCTTTTGGTGATGTCTGAGAATCAGGAATCGATATGCCAAATTTAATCTCAATTCCAATTTCAAACTTCCATACCGTACAACAGGAAGACTGAGCCATAACAGGCATCAGTATCTTTACGTGATGCATCTTCAGGTATACTAAGTTTTGAAACCGCCACTCGATAACGCTGGTCGAGATCAAGACTATTCGGTTACCGTAGCTTAGTGGCCGGTAACGGAGGTAAAACCCAAGTATATTGTTGTCAAACAATGATCAAACTTATTTCAAAACGTAGTGCCTCATCGAAACAGATTAACATTTTTTAATCTCCTACTTTGACGATCTTGGTCCAGATCACTTGAGAATTTCCGACTAGATTCGAAAAGGTAAGTCATCAACGCGTGAGTGTTAAGTAACGTCGCACTGTTAAACAACACAAGGGGGTATATCTCGTTATTTTCCTACTCTGATCAAGTGACGAGAACGGCACCAAAGATGGCACTCCACACAAACGGGAGGACATTGAGCTAGCCTGATTTAACTAGGACTTCGAACCAGAACTAAACCGAAAAAAATATCGGTTTATTTCATTTCGCGATATATTCTTAGTCATTTTATTTCTGTAACCAACTTATCAATATTTTCTAATATAACATCAACCATTTAATTATATCATCATTTCATGCATATTGTTTTAGATTTGCTGTTTTGATGTTCACTAGTATTCTGTTTTAGTTTGCCATGAAACTACTTGTAGAAGGCAGATTTAATTCAGTTGAATGAAATAGATGGTTTTTCAAGAAAATATCAGTCGGATATGTTTCTCATCTCATGATGCGATCACCTCACAGGTGTTTGTATAGACTGTTGAGATGGACTAACCAGAATCATGAACCTAGTTGTTAATGCGATTTTGATAATGGTAAACAATGCCAAAGCTCACTATACTCAACTCCCCGCTTGACTCATACACATGCTGGTTAATTGTATAAATTAACACAGTGTAGCAATTAAAATAAATTATAGCTTTAAAAAAACTAAAACGCACAAATTTTATGGTTAATTGAAAGTAGGAATATAATCTTTTAGTCGCCAAATCTGGAATTAGTCCCTAAATATTGAAATGGCATTTGGAAATAGTCGTTAAATATGGAAATGGGATCTGAAATTAGTGGCCAGGTACGGGATGAGATTTGAAAATAGGAAATCGTTAATCATGATGATCCTGATCAGGACAATGGAACAAATTTATTAAATTATTGTATTGTCATCGGTCCTTGACACAAATGAGAGAAATTTCTAATTATTCTGACCTTTAAAAAAAGTACAAATATTGAGTTCAAAGATTCCGTTACATACAATCGAGGCTTATAAACGGGTGTTAAAAAGAATGAAATCTTCTGAATTTTGATAGAATTACATTTTTTGTTTGTTTATGATACAATTACATTTTTTTATACACAACTAAGTATATATACTTTTTATAACACAAAATTTTTCGTTCGGAGCTGAATCAAACTAAAGAACACGCTTTTATACAGAATCGAACTAAAAAGTAAAAAAATAATTCTTTATTTAAGAATAAAATGATGAACGAGAAAATTAATGTCTTTGGGTTAAAAGCGTGGGGTATTTTATAAATATATCAATTCAATTCCGAAATTGCACCCCACGCTTTTACCCCAATGACATTAATTTTCTCGTTCATCATTTTATTCTTAAATAAAGAATTTTTTTTTTTACTTTTTAGTTCGATTCGGTATAAAAGCGTGTTCTTTAGTTTTTTTAAAAAATATAATTTATTTTTCATTTTTTAGTTAGGTTTACAATAAAAGCGTGTTTTTTGTTTTTTAAACTGTCATTTATTCATTGTTTAATTTATCCTTGAGTTTGATATTTGGAGCCAGAATTACGTGGCTGCTGGAATAAGCCTTGCTTTTCAATGGATTTTAATTAAAGGGTCGAAAGTGTACTTATTCTCTCCGTTTACGGGGCCTCGGATGAGTCCCGTATCGTTATATTAGTTTAAGTCTCAAAAGAACAGGTCAAACAAATAAAATGCGGTAAGAAGAAAAAAAGTTCGAATTTAAAAAAAAATTAAGGTACCCTGTTTTCATAACGGACTAACAAGTATAAAAAAATTCCCCTCTCTCTCTCCTTTTCTTTTTTTTTCTTCTTTTTTTAAATTTTCATGCATTGTCATCCATTTCTGAGATATGGTCCAAATTTCATGTCTCTAGCTCAACGGAAAGTCACACAGTTTAAAATCCAATATTCACACCTTTTAAACGTATTGCTATAATGTCAATTCGTATCATTACTTCTAAACGTATTACTTTATAAAAATAAAAAATATTTAGCAGTTAAAACATAAATTATTTTTTTCACATCACGAGCCATTTTTTTTCTTTTTCATTTTCAGAAAATGTTTATATTATAGTAAGAAATTGATAGCACACACCCACCCTCCACTTTCTCACATACAGAACACATGTTTTGTTTGTTTTATTTTTATAAACCGCAAGTGTATTAATTAAAAACACTCCCTGTAGGGTTACACCGTTTTCTTTTAGTCGCTAAATCTGGAATTAGTCGCCAAATCTCGAAATGGTATATCGAATTAGTCGCCAAATCTGAAAATTGTATGTGCAATAATTTGCCAAATCTGGATGTGGTATATGGAATTGTCGCCAAATCTGATTATCGTGATTCCTGACGATCCTGATGAGGACAATGGAACAAAATTATGAAATTATTGTATTGTCATCGGTCCTTGACAAGTGTGCAAAGTTTCGAATTAATCTGACCTTTTTAAGTGGGTGAAAATAGAGTTCCAAGATTCCGTTACATGCAAGTGAAACTTATAAAAGCGTGTTAAAAAGAAAAACAGTTTTGGTGGAACGAAAATCGGAACTGAACCGATATATATCTTTTTTAGTTGAATCGGAAAAAAAAAATTTATGGTTCGCAGCTCTGGGATTAAAATGCATCACCTCTTTACATGGTCAGTTTTCCATGTCATTAAACTCAAACTTATAACATGCCTGTCACGCGTCCGGGACAATGAGATCTGTTTGCACTCCATTTTATTCAAAGAAAATTATTTATTTAATGTGCTGATAGAGTTCTGAGCACTTGCCATTGTATCTGGTTACATGAAAAGTTTTAACACACGCACACACATTTAAGAAATAACTCATAACTTTTAAGTAGAATATATTGTAATATATCTTGTGCGTTACTTATATTTTTCTTTCATTTTAAAGTAAATCCCGTAGCAAACCAATTTCTTGAATAACCTTTTCATTTACATCTTTATTATAAAACTTGACAAATTTTTGGAACATTTTTCAATTTTATGTTATTTTAAGGTTTTTTCAGTGATTAGTTTGAAATCATAAATAGTATTTGGTATACTTTTTTCATTAATCGAAGCGTGGCCAGCCTTTTTGGGAAGCGTGCCACAATCTGATAAAAGAAAGTTACGTGTGCCACTTTCAACTTCTCCACCAAACTAAGAAGATATACAAAAGTGAAAAAATGCTACTTATAGGCTTATTATTAGTTATTTGCACCAAAAAAAATATTTTTAACTGCAAGTTCTATATAGTGAAATGTAAAAAAAAAAAAAAAAAATTGGTAGAACAAATAAAACATATATTTTACATATAAACTCTATATATTTTATTGTTGATAGATTTTTACAGGGTCAATCAGTTAGCTTAGGTACAAAACAAAAATAAGCAACTTGAAACATTTAAATTTAAATGATTATTAAGCAGTCAGTTCTTTCTTAATGTGGTTTTTGAATTTGTAGTTTTTTACTAAATCATCTATATTTGGATTAGTTCGTGAAGATACAAGCAAAATTAGGGGTTTTAGATGCATATCAGTTAATTTTGAGCGATATTTTGATTTAATTACGTTCATAACAGAAAACATTTCTTTACAAACATATGTGGATCCAAACCTACAACACTATTTGACCACTAATTCATGTAAATTTGGAAAACTGCTTGGTGGCGCAAATTTCCAAAATTCGATGTTATTCGGATCATTTTTGCAATTAAAATAATTTCCTTTTTTCAGAATAATATGGTGCTGTAGGTCAATAATTTCAATTTGTACCTAAGGTGGGATTCAGTACTTTTTTTTATTATCTTTAAAATCCTCAATACTGGCAATGAAAGAATCCTGCGAAATGGATATTAAATTTTTAAAACTATCATAGTTCGGAGCATTACTAACTTTGGCAGATAATTCCTGCATGAATGGGAAAGTTAATTTTTTCTCTCCAAAATCCAAACAAAAAAAGGCAAAACTTTGTTTACAAAAGAAGATATATGACCATTTAGGGTAGGAAAAATACAACTGTTCCCTGCAATCTTAAATTTAAATCGTTTATATGTTTCATTATATCAGTAAGAAAAGCTAAATCCCACAGCCAATTTTCACTCTTGGGGAGCGAGCATTCACTGGGCAGTTCATCGTTTTCTTCCAGATATTCTAAAACACATTCTCTCAAATTCCAAAATCTCGAAAGTGAACTTCCCTTGGAAAGCCAGCGCACACTACAATGAAGAAGTTACTCGCCATTTACTTCCGTTTCTTCGGTTAAAATTGTACAAAATCTTCGTCGATTCAGAGCACAAGCTTGTATTTTGTTGATTCAGCGCACCACGGGGTCAACAACGAAAGACAAGTTCAAGTCCTCGCACAAAGAGCTTGTCTCAGTAAATAATACAATAACACTTGAAAACTTTTCTTCCCAAATAATTTTCAAGCAATGCAACAAAACCTTTTATTCTGCAACCATACAAGGAGCTCTATCTGTGCAAACATTGTCTAATTTTGTCAATTATACTTTGTTAAATTCAATTACATTTTTAAGTTCCTTAAAAATGTCTTCACCTGTAGTTAAAACTAGTTGGCACTAATCAAGAAGTTCTTCCACAGTATCAAAATTATTGTTCGTGTAACGCACAAAGATGCTTAACTGCGCATTGTCTGTGATGTCACAGTTTTCATCCACAGTTAATGAAAAATATTTGTAATTTTGAAGTCCAGAGACAATTTGTGTTCCAACATCCTGGCCCATGTCATCTATACGACGCATGACGGTACTTCTAGACATAGCTATTTTATCAACCATATTTTTGACATTTACGTCACCAACATTTTAGGTGAACATTAAAAGGCTACTTTTTATTATCTCCTCTCCGTTAGAATACGTTGTTTCTTGCGGGTTGACAACAAAGAAAGTTCATAAGAAGCTTTCACCATAGTTCCCATTTCGTCATTTCTCTTCTGAAACAAAGATTGTTGGCCGGCTAAAGGTTTTTTTTTTTTTTTTTTTTATGAATTCCGTTCGCAAATTTATCCGACAGAATATTTGCTGTTGAAATCACCATGCAGTTGCTTGAAATAACGGTCCAAGTTAAATTTTTTTGGAACTGCTATGCAAATTCCACATATCAAACAAACAGGCTTGGAAGCATTTTGATGTGTAAACAAGTATTGTGCTTCCCAGACGATTTTAAAATCTCGTGCTGCAATATCCTCTTCATAATTTCTTTTCGATCTCGAAGGTTTACTCATTAACATATTGAAAATTAAAAATTTTTAAACAAAGACGCTCAACACTAAAATCTAAAAACAATTTTAGAAAAGGAAAAAAGCTTAACGTCTTACTAAACAGAGTTAAAATCAACTGAGTCTAACAGCCAGAAACAATTTGCCTGTGTTACGCTTCAAATTTCCTAGGCTCCGAATCCAGCATTCTGATTAGTCATGGATGCAAGTTCTCACTCCCTTTGCTTTATAAAGCGGCTACTTTCTGCAGATAGAATTACTTCTATCGTATCAACAACTGCTCTATTAATATATTGCAGAATTACCTCTCGAAATTACAGAAATCGTATATAGGCAACACCTTTGGGAAATCTTTTTATCTGACATCACGCTGACAGCTATAAACATTAAACTTCAGTACTGCAAGGGAAAGCTGAAATTTGAATAGAAATCCGAGATGTTAAAAATTAACTACCCCGAGAGATTGTGATTTTTTTGGCAGATTCAACCGTCCGAGAGAGAGATAATTTATTTGTTTTTAGTCTCACTTTACTCAACACTATTCTCGGAACGTTACAATGCTATGGAGTTGTAAGTTTTGGAGCATGAACTCATTTTTGGAGCTACACTGAAGGAAAAAAAAATCTTGCTTAGCGATTTTAATATCTCACACTGAAAATTTCTGTTTCTTACATATTCTCTTCAAGATAATTTTCTATTGTATTTCAATTAATTCAGTAATCTTTTCATAAAATTTTTGCAATTTTTCAATAAGTCTTCGCGTGCTACATTTACCACTCCCGCGTGCCACGGTTCGCCACCCCTGCATTAATGGATCCTTTATTTGCTAAATAACATAATAAATAACAATGCTGAAAAATGACACCTAGATTACTCCTACCAGGTTTTCTATAACTTAACCTTCTGTTGTTTTGGAATATAATGTTTTCTTTATCAAATTCGTTTTTCAGGAATATGTTCTGAAATAGTTAATTACGTGTTATTACTTTTCTTCGTCTAAAAATCAGCTAAATTTGGGATTTCTGTTTTGATTTTACGACTAAATAAAAAACCGAATTAAAAACAATTGTTTTTGCTTCAGATAGTTTACTGAAACTACTCATTCTGGGAAATATTGTAAAACACACTTTGAAACACTTATGACATTTCTGGTATTGAACCCAATAGACTTTTAGCTTCGGATATGCGATATTATCAATAGTTATGTCAATATATACTTCAAATTTACTTGTAGATCCTTGGGACCTTTCCGAATCAAATAAAAACTAACCTCTCGCATCGTCACGAATATGTTTGAAATGCTTTCGATAATATGTACTTTACATCATACCGAGGACTAGGGATATTATCAAGTTTACATGCGCAAGAGTACAATATTTTAGTTTTTGATCATGCTGGAGCCTCCTCAATCGTGTACAGCATCCGCTGCCACCCCCTCTCCGCTCTTCAAAATGTTATTTCACTGGGAAATGTAAAGAAATATGTGAAATATTGTATCTAAGTAAATTAAATGAAAAAAAAATAGGTTGTAAGTGGGTTTAAACTTTAAAACGAAAAGGTTACAATAGTCAAATAGATACAAGGCCAGAATAGTTACACAAGGATTTTCCCAGATTAAAGGTATTTATCATAGGGAAATTGTATGAAATCCTGTCAAGAGTTAGGCCCTGGTTAGAATGTCTTATTTCAATTTTTTTCTCAAATTAAACTGGAAACATCAATTAGTTTTTAAGTGTAAATATTTTGTAACTTTGAAATAAATCTTTTTTTTATCGCAATCAGAAGGATTTTCTGATATTAGTAAGCTTGACTTAGTTTGTAAATTACGTAAAGCTATCTACACATGTCACCGAAATCCTAGGTATAGATAATCATCTTACATGTCCATTATAAAATTGATAATAGCTCGAGTTGGAAAAAAATCAACAAAAAATCTCAGAGATTCTTCTGGAAATTACCTTAATCAAACTACAACAAAACCACCTTCAATTGAAAAAACAAGAATGACCACCAAACAACCGCCTCCGTCATAAGTCTGGGCTCTAAAGACCTTTTATTGTGAGATAATTGCAACAATTCGTGTTTTTAAGTGAAAATAAGCTTCTATTACAATTTATTTAGGATTTGAGGTTTAGAATTCCTGCGTTATTTCATGACAAACAACAAAAAAGAGAAGGAAGTTCATCATAGATCTCTGAAAATAAGAGATTTCACTTAGAGCATTTACTGAAACTGTTAAATTGAAAGATTCATCCATTCAAAAAATGTTCATGAACTAGAAATCAACTAAAATTTTAACGTCATGTCCAAGATCAGATCTCCCTTTTTCAGTGTTGCCTCGAGAATTCCACTTTTGTAATACGCTGCGTAAAAATAAATCCAAACATTTTATCTTCACAGATAGATATAACCATTGCTGAAATATTCTAAAAAATGTGAGTTTAATCACAATTCGAAGAGAACTGATAAAGGATGACTATCGTGGGCAAGCGGCACGGATGAAGCCATTCATCTCTCGCGTAAGCAGACTAAAACACACAAAGAATACATAAATAAGACACTTGAGTTATGCAAAAAAAGTAATATATTCAGATGAAAGTGAATTTTGTATTTTAGGCAAAAAATGACGAAAACCTGTCTAGAGGAATCCCTGTACTAAGCTAAAACAAGAATTTATTTTTCCTACACTCAAGTATGGAGGAGGCACATTATGTTTTAGAGGTGCATGTGAGGCACTGTGGTTGATAATCTAGAGTTTATTAAAAACTCAATGAACACAATTCATCACTTGAACATACTGAAGATATATCTCAGAGAAAGGGTCGAGAAGTTTGGGGTTAGTGAAGATTTTTACTTTCAGCAAGACAAGATCCCAAGCACAGGATGTATATTTTGTAGTTATGGCTGCACCAAACAAAATCTGCGTTCCATCTAGTCCCAAAACCTAAGCACAGTAAAGCATTTGTCGAACTTACTCGAACAGAGAACCATGGAGGAGGTTTAACTTCCTAAGAATTGCTCAAATTTGTCATGGCATAAGAATGGAACAAAAAAAAAACAAAAAAAGAAGAGACAAAAACCAACGGAATCCTGACCACACAAATAGATTCAGAGGTGTTTAAAAAGATAGAAATAGCCTAACTATAAGGTATTAAAGTTTAGTTTCAATCCAATATCGTAAAGGTTTTTATCTGATGTACTCAGACTCTTGATGCACACGATTTGTGTCATTCTCAAGTTATGAATATTTGCATTATTTTATGTAACGATCAGGTGATTGTTGCTCATAGTATTTGAATTCATGACGTTAGAAGAATCAATAAAAATTTTATTTAACGTGAAAGACTCCTTTTATTTAAGTGATTTTTGCATGGATATCGAAGAAGATTGTCTGCACACAGACTTTCAGCGGTATGTGTTTGCATCAAACAGGAATTGAATGTTTCTATGGAACTCAAACTGTTATCGATGACTTGATTTTAAGGGCTTACATTGGATGAAATGAGTACATATATAACACATTTTTCTACTTTGCGAACTTTTTCCAGAGACTACTAGAACATTTTTCTATTTTCTTCGTAAAATAACCTCCCTCTAGCGAAGTGCATTTTCTATTTGATGAACTTTTTCTCTTGTAATTTGATATTTTTGTGCCTATTTTAAAAATATTTCTGGACGTTTCAAATTATTCCTTCTATTAGCACATTTTGTAGTCATCAATAGCCTTGAACCAATTTAAACACTGGTGACTAACTTATTTAGAACAATAAAATCACAGTAATTTTTCAAATAAAATACTCAAACAAAATTAAAAGATTTTATTGGTATTTAAATTTAGGTATGCATTTGGCAATGTATGTTTAAAATTACTGATTATAAAATAACGTATGTTTAAAATTATTTAAAAGATTTGTGTGCTTAAAATTTAAACCGATCATTAAATTTAATAAATTTTATTATAAAATTATTTTTAAAATTAAAAGTACAGTGTATTCCTAGACAAAGTACTTTTTCCTCGCAGCTTTTTTTTTCATAAGTAGGATTTGTAAAATAAATTGATATTAATTTACAAAAGAAGTGTGAATAATTACTTTCATAATAATGTATAGTGTTTAAAAATTTAAAATTTGTTTTATTTGATTTCCAAAGTACATTAAAAGGGAATCCTTACTTAACGAATTTTCCTCAGTATTTAGCAACTTCCTTAATTAGAGGTTCGACTATCTCTCTCTATAACAATAATATTAGCGTATGCTACTTTATGTTGATGAGATTTTTGTATTTGCAAAGACTATGAATATGAAATAAGGTATAATAGATTTTCTTCGTGAACATTTTAACATTAAAGCTCTGAATAAGACGAGAAAATTATTAAGTAGTGAATTTGAGGGAATGGAAATAGTATTTATACAAATCAATCAGAATGCATTCCTAAAGTTTGAAAATTTAAAAAAAAATTATAGGATACAGAGCGATAAAATGAAAAAGGAAAAAAATATCTTCAGAAAACACTTTGAAAAAATTTTGAGAAACCAAAAATATTGAAACTAAAGAAATTAAAATTTAAAAAAAACAAACATTAATTTGTACAAGAATTTTGTAAAACAATTATGCAAGAATCGGAATCACAGGGAAAACTATAACGTGCTCATGTAAAGATAAATAATTGTTATTTTACAAACTATGCAGGTGATTCAAGGAAACTATTAGGATGCACCTGCTTCTACTTAGAAAATGCATATGTAAGCTATTTAGTACTTTTTTCGGTAAATAGTTAATGAATAAAAATACCCTACTTAATTTTTTAGCTTGGGAAAACATAGTACACTCTTTTCGAAAAGTGATATTCGTAGTTAAGATGATGGAAAAATATACACGATTAGAGTTTAAATTTAATACACTGACGGCCACCGTAAATGAAACACCAAGAAAGACAAGAGATAGCACAACAAAATTGATTTGGTAGATAACATGTTGACCAAGTATCAAATGATTAAATTTATAGCCTCGACATTGATTCAAAGAGACTTTGGATGTGTTCTTGGGGTACAGCAGACCAAGCAGCTTCCACACGCTGCCAAAGTTGATCTGATGTGGCAGCTGGGAGTGTAATCTGGGTCAATCGGTGAGCAACCATGGCCACATATTTTCTATCGGAGAAAGATCCGGAGAGTGAGCCGGTCAGGAAAGCAATTCAATCTGGTGACTGACGAAGAACCTTTGGACAATGCGTGCCCCGTGTGGTCGCGCATTATCCTGTTGAAATAAGGCTGTGGCCAAGCCCTGAAGGTAAGGAAGGACAACTGGCTCCAACACCTCGGAGATGTAGCGCTTGCTGTTTAAAGTACCTGCAATGCGTACTAGAGGAGTGCGAGAGTGATATCCAATATCGCCCCATATCATAATGCCCGGTGCAGGACCAGTGTGGAGGTGCATAACACAGCTGTTCAGCATCCTCTCACCACGGTGTCTCCAGACTCGAATCCGACCATCGTGGTGTTGCAGACAGATGCGTGACTCGTCAGTAAAGACAACTTCATTCCATTCTGCCGTCCACATCCTTCTTTCATCGCACTATTGGCGGTGGGAGACGTCTGTGGTTCTGCGTCAAGGACGTCTTGCGCACAGACCACTCTGCTGTAAACGGCGTCGAATGGTACGCGCAGACACTGAATGATGCGTTACAGACTCACTCAATGTGCTGTGCTATGGTTCGTGATGTGACTGAGCGATCCGTCACAGCCATGCGCACAATTTGCCTGTCCTCACGTGAAGTGGTGCACTGAGGTGGATACGATTGACCACGTGGGTCCATCATACCCTCCTGCATCCAACGGTCACATAGCCGCATTACTGTTGTTTGGATCGACTCCCGATTTCCCTGAAAGATAATCCACAATCTCGGTAGGCCATTATCCTTCCTCTGTCGAATTTAGAATTCATCAAAAGTTGTTTTCTACGAGACATAACTGATCGTTTTTTGAAAAAACCACAAGATAAACAGAATTGCTGAACTTTAAATCGTCGAAATCTTCAAGCCTTAAATAGCGCTTTGAGGTGGCGCCACAGGCGTGCGTGATGTGTGTCAGCGTTGAAATTCTAATGATTTGCATATCTCACCTCCGATAATAGATGTTGTAAATTTCATGTTATTTGCGTGCTTCCTTCAGGGTGTTGCATTTACGGAGACCAGCAGTGTATTAAGCTAAAAACAATTTAAACTAATATTTTTTTGCATATACACGTGTTCAAAATTAAGAGAAGTTTTAGGTTTTGTAGATTATCGCTAGCACTACTGGACAGGTTTTAGTAAAATTCCGTATGTATATAAGATGATATAATGCAAAAAAAACACCATCCAGCAGTTTAAAAACGCACAAATAATGTGCATTACTCATCGAAGTAGGAAGGTACACGAAATAGTCAGTTTCAGAATAAAACAAACTAAAAAGTAGTTAAAGGGGGTGTGAAAGTACGAAATGAAAGTTTGGCGAGAACATGTGGAGACAACCAGGAACTCGCTACCTGCCCTAAAATCTCCTATAAATCGACTATTACTGCTGTGGAGGTTTGACAGTTTGGACAGGCATCACGTTGGATCGCCACACACACCTCCATGTATTTGCTACAGGTACTGTGACCACTGATAGATATAAGGATGAGGCCTTGGAGCCCATGATGTAATTTCCACGGGTACAATTGGCCCTAATTTTATTTTAATGGATGGCAATGCGAGGCACATACAGCTCATTTGGTCAATGAAATTCTGGAAAGTGAGGATATTTGCCGAATGGATTGGTCAGTCCAGACCTCATACCTATGGAGAATGTCAGGGGCGCTTTTGGGAAGGCAAATACAACTCTCAAACACCCTCCGACAACCATCCGAGGTCTGCAAACAGAGTTGTTGAACGAGTAGGATTAAATGGCTTAGGAACTCATAAAATCTCTTATTTCTAGTATAAAATTACAATTTGAGGCCTGTTTATCTGGAAGTCGGAAATACCCCTATATTTTTATAACTTTCGGCAAATTCTGTTTCATACCTTTTGACTTCGATGAGTGTTAAGTATGATCATGTCGGTGTATTTTAACTGTTTTGTGGGAATTTCATTTACATATTTATTTTTGCATTATATCAGTCCCATATATCATACCAAACTTCTTTAAAATAATTCCAGGACCTCTAGAGACAATCGTCAAAATTTAAAATTTTTCTTATTTTGGAAGACTAGTACATGTATAAGTTATTCGATAACTTCGTACTTTAATAATTTTTAATAGAACCATGATGAATGAGCTACATAAACGGATTATTGCGCAATAAAAATACACTACTGCACGTTTTGTTGAACATTTAAAGTACAAAAATAATTAATACATTTCTTTTCCACTGCTGCACAGATATTTACGTATATTAAGCGCTAAATTTGAAATTCTACAATTACTAATACGTTTTATTTCTTCGAACCATAGAGAAAAATTTGTTTTTCGTCGTCATTTTATATATGTAACTTAACGGGCACTAAAATGGTTGATGGATGATTTACCACCGCGGAAAAAGCTTTCCATTTTTGCAAAAATAGAAACATTGTATCTTTATGGGTAATAAAATCGTTGATTTAATGTTCTTCAAATAAATATTATCGAATAAGCGCAGTGATGAGTATGTTTTCAATTTTCTGAATTACACGACTTTAAGCGATTCCTGTTATTTTTTAAAAACACTTCTAGCAAATGAAATTATTTTAAAAAGTTCAGAAAATGCTTTTTCAAAACTAATACTTTTCTAAATCAATGCCAATGATTATTGAATATATGTTATGATAATTTAAGCAATCGAAATAGCCATTTGTCATTTATCCTTCTGAAATTATAAAGAAAGAGGAAATTGCTAGAAATGAAAATGTAGATTCCAATTTAAATTTTAGACTCATTTTTCACTTTTATTAATCCCTTAACTGCCTTTAAAAGGTTACTTTAATCGCATCCCCATGCCACCGTCTTCACACAGGTGAACACAAATATACAGTTTAATTAAATGGAATACCCGTTCTTGGCACGAGGGAATTGAAAAATAGAGCAATAGAGAATGAAAGAAAAATGAATTTTTATCTGCTAAATTTAAGTGAATTGCAAATTAGAGGCTTTTTGAGCATATCTCTGCAAATTAAAAAAAAAAATCATATTTGAAAAATTTGAAATCTGTAGGTTTATAGTTGAAAAAAGGGATTTTTTTTATCTATAACACTCCTGTAACACCTATGTGGGTCGACTTTTGAAAACCCCCTTCTTATCTGAGATCTCTGCTCAGCAAAAGTTATATAATTTTTTCCTGAATTTCAAATTTATTCGTTTAGTTATTAGTAAAAGAGAATTGTTTTATTAAAATACCCTCCTAGCCGCCTTTGATGTCAATTTTCTCAAAACCCTTTCTTAGCGGATGAAAGAGAAACATGGCAGTTAAATTTCAAGTCAAGGTTTATAGTTCAAAAACGGGATTCTGTTTTATCTGCAATACCTCTCGCAACCAATGTGGGTGTCAATTTTTGTAAAAGTCCACTTTTGTAGCGGTTCTTTAATACGGCCAAATTTTTAATCTGTAGCTGTAATAGTTAAAAAAAGCGTGAATATTTATCTATAACGGCACTTAATTCCTCGAAACTGCGATTGATGGTCGATTTTTGTAAAACCTTTTATTAGTCGATCTCACCTCCATGAAAGGAACATGCCTTCAATAGTTCAGGTCTGTAAGTTTAATAGTTCAAAAACAGGAATATTTATTTTTATCGCCCTTTAAGCCATCCCACGACTCCACGGGGCCGATATTTTTAAAACCTGTTCTGAAAAAGAAAAAAAAAACTTAACTCCATTAAAAGAATTGACTATGAAATTTCAAATCTGTTCGTTTAATAGTCCTAAAACGGGAATATTTATTTTTAACGTCTCTTAATCCCCGTAACGCCCCTTCGGGTCGACTTTAGAAAAACCGATTTTGTAGTGGATCTCTATTCTATGAAAGGAATCTGCTTGCTAAATTTCAAGACTGTACGTCTAATACTTTGAAAATGGAAATAATTTACTACAACACGCGTTAACCCCTTGCAATGCCCTTGGGGGTTGATTTTCACAAAATCGTTTCTTAGCGGATCTCTACTTCACAAAATTAACATGCTTAATAAATTTCAAATGTGTAAGTTTAATTCTTTCGGAACATATCATGATAAGGGAGGTAATGTGGGTTGTTCTTCTCCTTTATATATATATATATATGTAATGACTTCTTCTAATTCTCCTTAACTGTACCCCGTCAAATTATTTTCTAGTTCTTTCGCCTCTGACTGTTATAATCTTAATCTAATTGTACGACCGCGTAATCTTAATCTAATTGCTCCCGCTCATTTCCAGCCAATCACGACTCCTGTTATAAAAGAGTCGTACGACCTTCACCGCCACTATAAAGCTCTGAACACACGGTTACGCGCGCTTTTTCGCTTCGCTTTTTGTCATCATGTAGTCTGCCGCATCTAGTGTTTGTGTATTGTGTGTGTCTTTTTGTGATTACGTACATCTATGTGTCGTCCTTGTCTTACTTAAATGTGTTCAAGATGTATAATAAATCGTTTTAATTAATCACCGGAATGCCTCGTCAATTCCTGCCAAAGCAAACATCGATCGTAATTAACAGTAATCATATAAAGAATATCTTTCAACGGCCACGTCTATTACAATAGCCCAGCCAAAGTAAACATCGATCGTAATTAACAGTAATCATATAAAGAATATCTTTCAACGGCCACCGTCTATTACAATAGTCGGCAGGATCAAATAACCTGCTGGGAACGCGGGAAATATCGTCAAGTAAAATCCTAAAAGTGAAAATTCTACTAATGAAATGCGAAAGTGAGCGAATTGAAGCCTCGGAAGGGTATTCTCCTTACGCCTGATAACAAGACGGGGAAAATCCCGTTACTTCTGTGCTCCACCGATGAAGAAGAAAAAAAAATGGCTAATTATCGCTGTGTTTTTATGTGGTGCGCGATGTCTGCAAGAAAAATTGAATTTTAAGGAATTGTGCTCACAACTAAAAAGGGAAATTTCATAGTATGTGCAAAAAAATGTGGCCATCAGTATATCCATCTGTTTCTTTTTCAAATTTTAAGATATTTAATATTGCATATTTTGTGTTGATTTTTTTCACTTTAAATTTATTTTAAGTATTATTTATTTGGCATATTTTTAATAGCATTGCAATGCTTGTTTTAAGTTTGATAAAACAATATTTATTTAAGTAAGAAATTTAAGTTTTTTTTTTTCATGTTTGATATTTGAATATTGATTATGACTAATATTAGTAATTGCAAAATTTTGATTTGTGTTGAATTTTTTTTTTCATATTTGATTTTGAAGATTGGTTATTAGTAACTGCAAATTTTTGATTTGTGTTGATTTTTAATTTTATATTTTTGGTATTTTTGTTTTGTACTTCAAAATTTTTAAGAATTATCTAAAATTTTAAGTTTATATGATTCTCAGATCGGGCTTTAAAATGGAAACTAATAATCAACCCAATTTAGCTGTAAATATTAATACAAATCAAAAAAATTCCCAGTGAACCCTTTTTAATTGCATTTGACCCCGAAAATGGAATGAGAATAGAAGCATGGTTAGAGTATTTTAATAATGCCTGCAAAATTAGTAATAAAGACAATGATTGGAAAATGCTTAATATCTCTAAATACCTTAAAGGTTCTGCTCTAACCCATTATGTTAATTCTTGCCTTAATATTTCTAATTTTGATGATCTGTGCACTTTCCTTATTGAAAATTTCTTAAAACCGAACATAGTAAATTTGTCAGATTTTTCTCAACACCAGCTAAGAAATAATTTAGATGAATATTTTTACCAGAAACTAAATTGTGGTAGACAATGAGGTCTATCTCCCCAACTCATTTTGGAAGGATTGACTGATGGAATGCCCACCAATATTAAAAAATTACTGACCATTAACCCTCCCACCTCACCTGCCGAATGGCTCAAGGTAGCTACCCGCCTAATGAAAACACAAGCAGCTAAACCAGAACCAAGTAGTTATAGACCAGCACAAAATGCTTACAGACCTCCCAATAACTCTTTTAGACCTAATTTTCAAAATTTTAACAGAATGCATCCCCAACATCTCCCAAATCATCAGGCTCACAATTTTGTCAATCGAGGATTTAGACCCAACCACCACACACATTTTCAAAATGGAATGCCACCAACACCATGTAGTTTTTGTACTCGACAAGGCATTCTCAATGCTTACCATTGGAAGCAGCAATGTCCATTTAATCAAACCGAATTAAGACAAACCCCATATAATTGTGACTCATCGTTGGCTACTAACACTGCTTCTCAGAGCTCGGGAACCCTGTTAGTAATCAACAAATCCCAAACCAGAGACAACAACCTTCTACTGAGGCCCCTGGCCCAGCATATTGACAATTAAAAGTGTCCGGACACGTCTCACCATTGCCAAGCCTAGCTAACTTGGACAATTTACCTTTTACAGGAAAAAGTAATGTAAATATTGTTATTGACACTGGATCCACCTTATCTTTAATTTCTGCAGATATTGTAAATAAACTTAAACTAAGAAAACAAAGAACTAGGCCTATATATATTAATCAAGCCCGTGGCAATTTTCAATTAAATCAACTATGCAAAACTTTCCTAAGAATAGGACAAATTGAACGAAATATAAATCTGTATATTATTAATAGTAGTTTACCTTATATTATCCTAGGACTACCAGAGTGTAGCCAATATAAATTTATGATTGATTGTGAACATAACCAATTGTTACAAAATGGACAAATTATTGTAAATAACTCTAGCAAAATCAACAAACAAATGTCTTTACACAAACAGGAAAATGTAAACAAACCTAAACCTAATCAGGAAGATTTAGTCAGTACCTCAGAGGTAATTTTTTCACCTCTGATTGTCAAAGAACTATCTCCTAACCTGGTGCAACTTATTTCAGAATACTCCCATGTTTTTTCAAAAAATAAATATGATGTAGGTAAAATAAGAATGGAACCCCTAGAATTAATTTAACTTCAGATCTCCCAATTTCTCAAAGAGCATACAGAACATCAGCTACTTCAGAAGCTGAGATTACTAAACAAATTCAAAATTTACTAGCTGCAGGTTTAATTAAGGAATCAACTAGTTGTTATTCTTCCCCTGTTACTTTGGCTTATAAAAGAGATGAAAAACAAAAAACAAGACTATGCATTGACTACAGAAAACTGAATGCAATTTGTAAAACAGATGCAGAACCCTTACCTCAAATAGACTCCCTGCTAGATACATTAAATAATGCTAAAAAATTTTCTACTCTTGACCTTGCCAGTGGTTACTGGCACATTCCTCTTCACGATAAAGATAAAGAAAAATTAGCTTTTATTACAACTGAAGGTTTATATGAATTTCAAGTTCTCCCTTTTGGTTTTCGAAATGCCCCTGCAATTTTTAATCGCATTATTCGTAAAATTCTAACTAAACATAAATGTTCAAATTTTGCTTGTCACTATTTTGATGATACAGTTATTTTTTCAAATTCTTTAGAGGAGCACTATGCTCATTTAAGAAAAGTATTCAAAATTTGTGAGGAGGAAAACATTAAACTAAAATTCTCAAAATGTGTTTTTGCAAAAAATAAAATAAATTTTTTAGGCTATGAAATTAAAGAAGGTTGCATTACACCAGATAATCAAAATATTAAAACTATTAAAAAATTACAGCCCCCTAAAAATGTAAAACAACTTCAAAGTTTTCTTGGTTCTGTAAATGTTTACAACAAATTCATTGATTCATATGCTAAAATTAGAGAGCCTTTAAATCAACTCTTAAAGAGAGATAAACAATGGAATTGGACTGCTAAATGTCAAACAGCCTTTGAATTGTTAAAAAATAAATTAGCAACTAAACCTGTATTACAATTATATGATCCTAAATTACCTCTTCATATGTTCTGTGATGCTTCTCAAAGTGCAATTGGTGCAGTTTTAAAACAGCCAGATAATTCTGGTACTCTTCACCCAATATCTTATCGTTCTAGAACTTTACGTGACTATGAAAAAAAATATTGTATCACAGAATTGGAATGTTTGGCCATAGTAGATGCTCTTGATAAGTTTTATTATTATTTACATGGTAAAAAATTCATAATCCACACTGATCATGCTGCTCTTGTTTGGCTTAAAAATGTGAAAAATTTAAGGGGTAGGTTATTTCGTTGGTCTTTAAAATTAAGCATGTTTGATTATGAAGTAAAATATTTAAAAGGGACTAATAATGTTGAAGCTGACATGTTGTCGAGACATCCTATTGCTCAATATATCCAGCACTCTGTACATTTACTTGAATTAGATGAGATAAAAACATATCAAAATTTAGACAATGTAAATGGTCCTAAATATAAGAAAGTTGATGATGTCATTGTCCTTAAAAAGAAAAATCTGTTTAAAATTGTTGTACCTTTTTCATTAAGAAGAAAAATTTTGCAAAATGCTCATGAACAATTTGGACACCCAGGTACTCAAAAAATGATAAATTTAATTACTCCTCAATACTACTGGCCTCATATTAACTTAGATATTTCAAAATTTGTTAAACATTGTGATGTATGTCAATTAAATAAGAAGAAAAGGCAAAAACGATTTGGCCTTTTACAGGCTGTACCTCCCACAGATCAACCTTTTGAGTGTATCTCTGTTGATACTGTTGGTGGATTTAATTATTATAATTCTACTAAAAAATTTCTCCACTTAATAATAGATCATGCAACTCGCTATGTTTGGGCTTTTCCTTCCAAAAGTGAAACAACAGAAACCTATACAAATTGTTTGAAACAACTTTTCCAAATTCAAATACCCAGTAAATTGTTAACTGATAGAAATGGTGCTTTTACCTCATCTAGATTTAAATGCTTTCTAAGAAATTATAGTGTGAAACATTTATTAACTACTTCTCATCATCCTCAGACAAATGGAAAATGTGAACGTGTTAATCAGTCTATTGTAACTAAATTAAGATGTAAAGTAAATTCTTCTCCAACCAAAATTCCATGGACTAAACTTTTAGAACAAGTAATTAATGAATATAATTTAACACCTCACTCAGTCACAAAATTCCTCCTGCATATTTGTTCTTTGGCAGTTTACCATATACACCTCCCTTAGCTCAAAATCAATTTTACCCTCCAGTTGAAGAAGCCAGAAAATTAGCAAAAGAAAACACTATTAAATATCATGAGAAAAACAAAATTAAATATGATGCTCGTTTCATTGATTCTCCCTTTGAACCTGGTGACATTGTAATGTATGAAGAATTTAATTATCCAAATCGTAGAAAATTATCCCCAGTTTTTTCAGGCCCATATGAAATAGTACAAAAATTGTCAGATGTAAATAATGAAATAACCAAACCCAATGCTTTAACCAAAAAACCTACTGAAATTGTTCATGTGACAAAATTGAGAACTTATTATCCTCCTGAAGAATTAAAATTAAGTCACGAATGATAATCATTTTAATAACCAAAAAATTCACACACAGCTACACAAAACCAGACCATTGTCCTTTTACCCCTCTTAGGTGGACCCCCTTCTTTCCACTCTTAGGATAATTTTTCTTTTTTTTTTTTAAAATGTTGTTGTGAAATATCACAATGAGAAATGAATACAGATCTTATAAATGTGCGAAACATGGGTCCACCTTCCAATCCAGTTCAAATTTTTTCCTGTTTACATCTCAGTATTCTGTTTCAGTTTTGGAGCAGTGTGTACTCTTGGATGGAAACAGGGAAGAATTTGAATTAAATTCCCCTTCCTTAATAGTCTAAAATACTGAGATTATTAAGTTTACTTTTAGAAAAGTCTATTATTTTATTTTGAAACAAACTTAGATGTTCCTTTGATGTTTGTCCTTGATGGTATTTTATACTACAATTATGTTTTTGAATCTTATTTTTGTTTGCATTCCATTTCAAGTGTTTATTTTTTTTATTTTTGATATAGTGTGTACTTTTATGATGCAACGTTTATAGTGGTAACCAGTATTACTTCAACCACTCAAGAAAAAGTGAACATTTTGAACTTTGATACAAATTGAACTTCCATGCATTTTGAACTTTGCTACATTTCGAACTTTATTACATTTCTGAATTTAATACACTTTGAATTTTAATACAATTTGAAGGTTAATTTATGGGTACCCATATTTTACAGTTATATTAGTGTATATTTGTTATCATATTTTATTTCTGTGTTGGAGTTTTTATGTCTGCTGGTTGGTGTGAAGGAAAATTTTTAATAATAATATTTAATTTCAAATTTAATATCTCTGTAAGGTACTTGTGTGTGTCAAGGGCCTGGCGATACACGCGTCTTACGGAGGGGGGAAAATGTAATGACTTCTTCTAATTCTCCTTAACTGTACCCCGTCAAATTATTTTCTAGTTCTTTCGCCTCTGACTGTTATAATCTTAATCTAATTGTACGACCGCGTAATCTTAATCTAATTGCTCCCGCTCATTTCCAGCCAATCACGACTCCTGTTATAAAAAGAGTCGTACGACCCTCACCGCCACTATAAAAGCTCTGAACACACGGTTACGCGCGCTTTTTCGCTTCGCTTTTGTCATCATGTAGTCTGCCGCATCT
>BMAO01025964.1:0-57058 GCA_019973975.1 Trichonephila clavata | reverse complement strand
ATCAGTTACTGGCTTCAATTGATAGTAACTTTGAAAAAAATGTAAGTTTTTTTCAAAATTCTTAGTTGAGGCTTTGTAGAAAAATTTTATCTGTATTTAAGCAAAATGTTATTATCATAGAAACTTTTCCGTAAAAGGAAAATGTTTTGAAAATATGCCAATCTTTCTTCATTTTTTGCCCAAAAAATTGCTTTTCTGCTTGCCCACACTCCGTGACGGCAATACAAAACCATATTGCAAATCTTGGTTGGAAGCGCCTACACCATCCGCCATACAGTCCTGATCTCGCACCAAATAATTTTCATCAGTTCCTGGCTTTGAAGAAGAATCTCGCCGGAAGTGCTTTGGAAGCAATGCTGAAGTCAAACGCTTCTTCTGTATGCAAAGTCCTGATATTTTCCTGGGGGCTTTTTGAAGCTTATCAGGCTGTATGACAAATGTCTCAATGTACTTGGTACTTATGTGAAAAATAAAGTTATGCCTTTTCTTTACTGTCTCATTCTATATTTTGACTTTCATGCACAACCCTGACCACAGTCGACAGGGGAAACTTATTTTCCGACTTACCCTCGTATTTCGCATGATTCAAGAGAAGAGAATTCTGAAGATGTAGTTTTGCTTAATGTGGTTGATGTATTTGTTGAAAATGAATATAAATAAGGTATAAATGATACTACAGAAGTATAAAAGCAAATATTGGAATGAACACCTGTGAAGTAAAAGCTGGAGCACAATTTTTTCTGATGTTCGATATAATACAACCGGATACTTCCCTCAAATTATGACATAAATTTTCATCAAAATAAAGTTATGAAGGTTACAAATCACAGAACTTTTTTTTGTATTAATTATTATTATTATTATTTGTATTAATTATTTAACTATACATAGTACCTTTGTTTGTAAAAAATAATTGAAAAATATCATTTGAAAACAATTATTATGCATTTCTTCCATTTTTAAGGGAACCAGGACATGCTCGGAGGTGTAAAATGTCAAAATTAAGACCCTTTGTTTATGAGACATATATCTTTTAAAATTTTCAATAGAGATAAGATATTTTACGTTCTTAATAAAGATAATTTAATTATTCTGTAGAACTACAAAAATAACTTTTTAGTTCAAAAGTTTTTTTTTCCTACTTAATTTAAGTAATACATAATTTTTGAGAACTCATAATACATACTTACGTTTAGGTACCATTTTTTTAAAAAGTATCTTTTTTTTATGCAAAATATTTTTTGCACATATATAAAATAATACACAAAAGACAGTGAACCTATTTTTTTTAGTGAAAATTTAGTATAGCTTCTTTAAAAAAATTATAAAACTTTGAAATTTGGAAAATTTCTATTTTTCTGCTTTTTTTATGCATAAAACCATTTTTAAAAAGTTAGGCACTATTTTAATAGAAAAAAAAAATTGGGTTGACTATATGCATAGGCATCTTGTATAGAAGTATAAAAAATCTGAAATCTTATAGTGTAATAGTTGTTTTTTTTTTAAATGTACCTAAACGCAAAAAAATATGCTTTTGAGAAAAAGGGAAAAACTAAGGGTCAAAAGGGGAGTGGTCATTTGTTTACACTTTTATTTTTCACATTTTAGGGCTATTTTATCAACAAACATATAAGTATTATACATTTTTAGGTTCAGAAAAATATGCACTATTTTTTAGAACTAAAATTGAAAAATTGATTTTTTGAAAGTATATGATGCTCTGGTTCCCTTAAAGAAGATTTATTAAAACAAATACAATTGAAAGAAAACTGGATAATTTTTTATTGTTGCAGTTAAGTTAAAACCAGTGGTGCATCTATGTGTACCTCTCAGCAAAACAAAACTACTTATAAAAAATTTAATTTTTCCTCGCTTTTTTACTTCTGACTATACTATTAGAAAAATCAAACCAGCAAAAAACTTTTTTCTCATATAAAATATGCCAGGTCTGAAGATGTTATCCTATACCATACACCTGGTACCCATACCTTTCGTTATTATTAATTTTTTTCTGAATATTCGGAACACGCAATTTTCTTGTAAGCCTTTTTTCTCTATATTTCAGATTGATTTCTATTTATTCTTATCTATATTTTTGTGAAAAATACTTACATTTTGTCACAAATTATTTCGACTTTGTTTTTTTTAATTCCTAAACACAATAATTTTCTAAACCTTTGTGATAATCTGTAACACTTTATTTCAACATATAAAGTTCATTCAAAGTAGAAAATGTTGTTTTAAAAATCAGAACCTTGCTGCAATTTTCATCAAATACGTTCATCATTAGAGTTATTACATTAAATTTCTAAAGAATTTGGGAAGTCAGTATGCATGGGTGTGTGCGTGCATATGAGTAGGTGTGCCAATATGTATGCGTGCATATGTATGAGCGAACCCCGTCTGAATAACTTCCAGTGCTTGCTAAATATCAAGCTATACGAAATATTTAAAATTTACTCTATGAACATTGCGCTTAGATTATATTATTATCAAAAACCACTTTGGCTGTTTTTAAAATAATTTATCAATAACGACAAAAAAAAACTACAATAAATTAGGTGTGTACTTTTTTAAATATATCCTCTCTCTCCTCCTTTATCAACATTTTAAATTTAAACACTTTTAAACATTTACCTGAAAATATATATATACAATGTTATAAATACTATGTAAAAGTAAACTGTATTTTATTGCAGAGGAATTCCAGAAACCTTAAGCTTTAGACTTTGCAAACGAGGAAGCTAACTTATAGCATATACCCTTAGTTTAATCCCACCTAAGGCTTCTGTACTGACATAAACAAAAATAATAAGTGAATTAAATACTAGAGAGAAGCTAATGCATTTTATACTACGTCACTTCTCGAGTAAACTGTTGTATGCATTTACTTGGAAAGCAATGCAAGATTATAAATATTGTGTTGAAGTAAATTTTTCCTTCTATTGCAGAGAAGCTCCAGAGATCAACAAACTTAGACTATGTAAACTTCACAACAAATTTATGGCGTCTACCGCTCTTATATCTAAGCTTCTAAACAGTAAGCACAGCAAATAAGCAAAAGAGTTTTGGTACCTATTTATATTAAACTTGTGCGCTTTCTTCACTTTAAGATATTCCTACAAAGTAAGATTGAAATTCGAGGTAATCTAACCACAAAACTAATTTTTAGTCTTTTTTCTCTAAAACAGAAAGGAATTTATTTATAGTAATATTTTCATTAAAGTATTAATCTTTAAGTAAATATTAAAGTTAAGAAAGGAGGAAAAATTGTAGAATAAAAAACAATACAACATCAAAAACATCATTTCATGGAAAAAAGCAATGAGAATAATTTAGCGCAAGAACCCTAAATATTCTTCAGGATGCTTAAACTTTCTTAAAGTCACTTTTATACTTTTGTTCAAAAATCGTGATTTATTTATAAGTCTCTAATTTAAAAATTGAAACTTATACTCTAAATCATCAGTGTTCCTAAGGTTTTATAAGATCTGTTACCTCTGAAAACCCTCCGGGTAGAGAACTAGTCCAGTTTAAATATCTCGTGGCTCCAAGTTAGCGAGGAGTAGAAACTTGGAAATGAAATTTCAAGCTTATTGTCTTTCTTCATAAAACCATGGTTCAGAATCATAAGAGAGAGAGAGATTATCCCCTTTTTAAAATGAATACCGTAACTATAGAAGATGTTGATACTATTTCATATCTTTGGCTAATTATTGACACACATTCGGCTTTCCTGGATCCCTCATATAAATTTTTTAAAAGAGAAAAAATTTATTGATCATCTTAAAAAATTAGTAGAATATTGTTTTCTAAATGTAACTTTAAAAATGTAATATCATGTGGTTAGTTACTATGACTAAACTCATTATTATTAATAGCACGATAATCTGAGGTGTCTCTCGCTCACCTTTCACCACATATCAAAACATTCAACGCTATTCAAAGAATAGATCTATCGAAACTTACGAAAGGTTATAAAACAACCACAAATGTCTTACAAACAATATCTGGTAATCCTTTAATTTACCTTTCTGTTAATGAAGCTTTTTTAACAAAGCTTTTTAAAAAAGCTGAAGCTTTTTTTGGAAACTTTAAAGCCATGAATTTCAATAACATTAGACTGACCTTTCATTTAAAATTTTATTTCCCTCTCCTCAGTGAAAACTTTTAAGAGAATTATTTGATTAAAGCATTCGACTACCCTAAAATTATGAATTTTGCCAAAAATTGCCAAATTTTTTTTATGATTTTATTTTATACGCCATCTTATTAGCTGTACAAAAATACCAAATTTATCATTTTCCATTCACTAAAACAAAAACTATAATTTTTTTAGTAAAAACAGTGCCATTACTTTAAGCACGATATGTCATACTTTAAAACGCGTTTTACTAGAAATATGTTTTTCTAAAACACTCAAACGGGGCCAGTGATTGCTAAAAATGTTTTGAAAATAATTAACTGAATATTTTCTGTAAGTTCTGCATAATAGTATAATTTTTTAACCTTCAGATTTATCAATCAGTGTTTTATTACAAAATTTACAGTCTTTCATGTTGATATATTCACTGTTTTTTTTTAAGCAATTTCATATAATGACTGAGATAAAGTGCTCTAGTTCTAGTAAGAAAGAAAATATCTCTTATTCTGAAGGTCTTTTCAGAAAGGAATAACAAGGCAACACATCCGAATTAAAAAATTGTAAATTTGTTCATAAACTTTTGGTGCAAAATGGGCCTCGTTTATATTATTTTTTGTAAATTTTTACCTATTTTTTCCATCTAAGTAAAAATAATTTCTTTTTCTCTTCTTAATTCTAGCATATTTTTCTTAAAATGTACTAAACAAATCTAAAAATAACAAAAAAATCCCCATACCTCCATCAGTTTTTTTAAAAAAAGTTGTCGCATCATTCGGATACATTAAATCAATTTCAAAAACTCGATGAGTGGATGATATTCAAGAATGTCTAAAATTGGGATGAAGATTTGGTTCAGGTGTACTTCTTTTATCGAGGTCCCCTTATAAAACGTACTTTCATATTAAAACCGTATAATACTGTCTTCAAGATGGATAAGAAGCTTTTGGATTCTCTGCTCTATGGGCTGTAGCGGATAACATTACACAATTAATATTTACTCTAAAAGTTTACCCTCAATTCTTCAATGTGAATCTAAATTTCTCAATTCAATAAAGAATCAATTTTCTATTTGTCGCAAATTTTATATTTTCTGGTTTAAGGCTTGAGATAATTTTACGATGATATTTCAGATAGTTATTCAAGGATCATTACCTACTAATTGGGCATGCAAGTCCAGCTTGTCTATGTCATTAAAATCTTTTAAATTATAGTAATTAAGGAATGGAAATATTCTTGGTCAAATTCTTTTAGCTTTCAATATCATATCCTACTTACCCAGCAGCTTAGATATCAATACTCATTCAAATTAAGCTACAAAATTCTCGTTTATTTCTTATTTACATCGTTTTAAATACCGAATGAACTCCAAATGTATATGGGTTTCTGTTAGATGTTGAACAATACGTGTTCTCGTGTCTTTTCCAACAAAAGAATGTCATTTAGTCTCTGCATCTGACGATGCTAAAAGATTTTGATTTCACACAATTATTAAAAATTTCTTCTTTCATTCTAAATTAAAATCATGTATAAGGATGTCTTTTGTGCTATCCGTGACCTAATTCTTTAGATGGGATTGGATCGTTTTTTGTTATAGTGGAATTAGGTTTATCTAAAAAAATATGATGAATCAAAATTGAATGCCTCTCTTTCCTGTGGATTTTATTTATTTGTATAAAATAAATGGAAGCAAAAAAGAGAAAAAAATATTGACAAGTGATGTCACTCAAATAAATGATTAATCTGAGTTAGTGTCTTGTGACAAGTTTTCTTTTGTCTGTATGCCTTTTTCTTTACTTTTGCCTACTGTGAATTTGTATCGGAGATATACTTTGTATATGCTTACGTTGCACGCAGGTTTGAAAAAGTGTTTTTCTCTTACCCTATATATTTTTGTACTTATTATACAGTTGTGTATTTTGAAACTTTGTTATTCCAGTTTTAACAAGCTGTGTTAAGACTTGCAGTAATTTAAGACTGTATGTTAAAACTTACCTTCAAGCTATGTAAACTTGCCTTGGAATTTCTTTTAAAGGTGAAAGGGGAATTTTGCGCATTAGGAGTTCAGAGATGGCTTTTTGCGCCAATTCTTCACTTATATAAATCCTTTAGTGTCGTCCGCGTCAATTAACCCTGGTTCAGAATTACGAAGTCTGCTACCAGTAGTCTTCTTGTTGCTTTATAGTTCAACGTTATATAATGAACATTCACACACACACACACACACACTCACTCCATAATTAAATAGATTTACTAATTTAGGTGCGAGGGAGAAAGAAAAGTTGCAGTAAGGTTAACCTGACGCTCACGAATTCAAAACGGCCAGTTGGATGGAGTCTTAAAAATTGCAATACAGAAGAAGGCTTGTGATATCGATATTTAAGCCAATTTAGCATCCAGAAATTCCTTTATGTTAACTAAAACGTTAGTTATGAAAAATTAGTTCAAAATCTGTTGGTTTTAGAAAAAAAATATTAATTGAAAGTGTGGAATCGGGAATGAATATGTATAAAAAAATATTGAGAGGAGTATTTACATGTGTAAAAAAAGCGATTTCAAATTTAACTTAAAATAATAAAGTTTTTATTTTGGATGCTTTGTGTGGAATTTACGGTATACTTATGTAAGCCACTCAATGTAAATCTTCAATTTAATCAGTATCGGAAATAAATTATTATTACTTTTAATGCTGTGTTTTTATTAATACCAGATTAAATTATTTTAATTAGGAATTGTTTATCCACATCTGATAAATTATTTTTGAATGTATTAAAATTAACAAAAATAACCACATGTATACGTTTTTAATGTATTCACATCAAATAAAATCCAAAGTTTTAAAAACTTTATAAGCAGAATACACTGTGTGTGTCCGTGTGTTAGCTCACACAAATCATTTTTCTGAAATACATTTATGATTCGGAAGTGATTATAGTAAATGTACGTCAACTGAAACCAAATTAAAGCATTTTAAGAAATACTAGCGCTCTCTGACTCAGAGGAGAAATTTCAGGGTATTTTCACTATTCCTAATACAGCTCTAACTATTCTTAATTCAATTACAAGAATGAGACCACGCTATTTAATAATTATTGTGGTGTTGATAAGTTTGGTTGCGTTGAGTTGCAGTTTTACAAGGAAATAAAGTTTCCCAGGAACAGTTTTTTGGGAAATTGTCTCTCATATTAATGTAAAGATTTTTTTAAGCTCTTGTTACAACCCATACAAATAATTTGGAATTATAAATATGTCTTCCTTCTAGAAAACAAAGTAATAATTTATACTAAATATTCATATTAGAAACAGTTTTTCTCATTTGTAGAATTGAATTTTTTTTTTTTTTTTTACTTTTTTTTCCTCATGCAATGATGTTATAAAGTCAATTAAAAGATAAGATTTTTGTTTGCAGCCATAAAAAATCAATTTTTTTTCTTTACATTCAAAGCATATATGATTCATACCGAGAAATTATCCACTAAAATATATTAGTGTTTTAATTACTTATTAATTCCAGGAATTGATACGTAAGTACAATTTTAAATTCACTCAAAATTAGCGCGAAAACCAACAAGATCTGGTAAAGAGAGATTAACAAGAAAAACCAGTAACTATTTCAAAACAAAACCTGTAAATACCATAATGAAAACAAAAATAAAAACCAGACTTACTACTTTAAGAAAATTTTTAGAAGATTAGGAGATAAAAAGCTATATAGAGTATAAATTATTTTTCGGAAACTTGAGTAAACATTGAAAATTCACTTACGTATTTTAAAAGGAAACTTCAATGGTAAAATATAAACCTTAACTAATAAAATTAATTGCTTTTACAAAAGAAAAAAAACAAATGCCTTAAGTATTAATTACGTTTTTATTAATTTTTGGGACTCATAAATTAAAAATATTTCTACTCTTACATATTTTTGTATGCAGATTAAAGAACATTGATTCCTGAAAGAAAAATAAACAGCTCTCCAAACTGGTACTAATCCATCCATAAAAGGCCACGAAATCTTTTATCTTTCCTTATCTCGAAAGTTTTTTTTAATGGCACAATGCACATTTAAATGATTCCTTAAATATTCAGATATATTAAGATAACTTGCTTGCTGGTGATTCTTATGAACATTCATTTGTATTTCAAACTTAAGGTAATCGACTACCTTAAAAGTGTGAATTTGCCGGAAATTACCAAATTTTTTATGATTTTATTTTATAAATCATCTTAATAGCTTCATAAAAATACCACGTTTATCATTTTCCGTTCAATAGAAAAAAAATGACAAGTATTTTAATAAAAGCAGATGCCATTACTTTAAGTAAGATGTCATACTTTAAAACGCGTTTTACTCGAAATGTGTTTTTTTTTAATACTCAACGGGGCCAGCGATTGCTACAAAAATTTTGAAAATAATCAACTGAAATTTTTTGTGTATGCTCTGTATAATAGTAGAAGTATTTTACCCTTCAGATTTACCAATCACTGTTTTATTACAAAATTTACAGTCACTTATTTTAATATAATCACTGTTTTTTAAGCAATTTCATATAATAACTGCTTTAGTTTTTGAAAAATTAAAATATCTCTTATCCTGAAGGTCATTTCAAAAATGAATAGCATAGCAACACATCAGAATTAAAAATTGCTCATAAACTTTTGGTACAGAATGGCCACGGTTTATGTTATTTTTTGTAAATGTTTATCAATTTTTTCCCATTTTAGTAATAATAATTTCTTTTTATCTTCTTAATTTTAGCATATTTTTCTTAAAATGTACTAAACAAATCTAAAAACTACAAAAAAAAAAGATCCCCATATCTCCATTTTTAAAAAAAAGTTGTTGTTGCAAGTAGTCGGATACCTTAAATAAACATCAAACGAAAATAATACTGTAAAATATTTTAGCAGATTTCCTTTAAAGAACATCTCATAAAAAATGCATTTTTCTAAAAAAATTACATGTAGACACACACAAAAAAAACTATCCTTCTTTTTAATTTTAATTAAAATTAAATTCTTTTTACAAAAGAAATTTCAAAGCACTTTCCCAAGTAAATAAAATTATAAGCTTACTAATAGTAATATTTATTTTTAGTTTGGAGTCTAAGTAGGTTTTTTCTTAGGAATAACATCTGTACTTATAAAAGTCCTCCAGAAAAGGGGAAGACTTCTATGCCCGCCCAATATCAGCTGTTTTTCTTACAATGAAAGCAATGAAAATAAATATAATAATCGAAATTTTATGGTAAGTTTTCTTATAAAATGATAATTTTAGTAGCATTCAGCCTATTTTAAATACCATTACAAGCCTTCATTTCTACAAAACCACCAGAGTTTTGTTAATTCATAATCTCTCTTCAATGAATTTATGACTTATTATTTTTAGAACAAATTTCACACAGATTCATCAATTTTATGTTCCAATTCGGTCGGCTGTATGGCGTGGTTTGTTTGTCGCTGCTTTACACACCTGAAATTGCGGGTTCGACCCCGGCCCAAGTTGTTGGATTTTATTGACTCAGAAAATGGACAAGTGAACATTTCGTATTATTATGTGGCATGTGAAAGATCCCTAGAATGCCTGTTCGGCTTGGGTGCTCTCGGAAAAACTAAATCCCAAAACAAGTTTGTATCGTTAGAGTTCAGGAGCCTCCCTCTGGGGAGAAAACTTGCATCAAAATAACATTGCGGTTATTGGTCTTCCACCTATATGGTGCCGCATTTAAAAGTGATACCAGCTTCTGGGGAATATACTTGATCAGCAATGATAAATACCAATCCGCAGCCCCATTGGAAATAAAAAAAATATTCATTTCTTTTTTTAAAATTTTATCTCTTTTGATTTGACTACCCTATAGAAGTACGCGGAAGGGCTATAAGCTATGAACCTTATAATTTTGAACTATGTTCAACTGATGAAGGACATATTTGAAGTTATACCTCACTTTCTCCACCACACCACATGTGTTAACTCTCGAGTTCAAAATGAATGAATACATTTTTACATCGCACTATTCAGCTACTCGAGAGCTTTCGGCTGACAGACCTCGTAATTTTGAACCATGGTCAAGTGAGAGGACGACACCTAAACTGGCATCCCCTCTCCTAACTTCCACACCACACCAACGGGATGATGTTTGATTCTTGACAGATTTAACGTGCATCGCCCCTTTAAACGGTGGATCTTTAGCGGTTCTAGACTCGAACTCAAGGCACGCTGCCCACTAGTAAGTTACCTTGACCACTAGGCTACCACGGCCATCTATCGAGTTCAAAGAATATCAAAGTCATGCATTATATTCCTAGTTCCATCAAAATCAATTGAATAAAATTTTGTAAGCGCTTCAGATAGAACTCTGATTCCCGACTACAATGTCATTTTAGGGCTATTATGAAGGTTCTACTCAGAGCCGATCTTATCAGGTGTGCGGCCACTGGTCACCTAGAGTTCTATCATTCAAGAAAAATGTGTTACAAATTTCTCAAAATAAAACTTATAATAAGTGGAGTATAATTCAACATAATTATTTAAATTATTGAAAAATCAAAATAAGTCCCATTTCCCGTTAATATAGCATAGTTTAAGAAAAATAGAATGTTAGTGCACATGTGTTGGTCCATAGTTCATTAATATTTACTTTTTACACACATCCTTCATTTGGTTACAAAATTTGAGGCAGAGCCTGCAAAACCGCAAGAAAAACTTTCTTTTCTTTTTCTTATCAGCGGTATTGGCGGCACACTGTGAATCGATGCTTAACAAAGTCATCTCAAAAATTATTTTTGCGGAAGTTGCTTTAGGAAAATATCTAATTGGCTAATGTTATCTAAGACATTAAATGCGCTTAAATTCAATAGAGAGTGCTTAAATTCAATATGCATTCAAGGAAATTATAAGTTTTCAATTGAATAACAGATGCACAATTTGAAAAATAAAATAGAGGAAAGAAGTGATTTTTTTTAAATCTATTTGCATTTTATTAATATTTTACTTTTTACTCTTATACAGGTGGATGAGTTTATAATGTTTACGTTATATAAATATTAGTCAAAATACGATGTGTGTGTGTGTGTGTGTGTGTGTGTGTGTGTGTGTGTGTGTGTGTGTGTGTGTGTGTGTGTGTGTGTGTGTGTGTGTGTGTGTGTGTGTGTGTGTGTGTGTGTGTGTGTGTGTGTGTGTGTGTGTGTGTGTGTGTGTGTGTGTGTGTGTGTGTGTGTGTGTGTGTGTGTGTGTGTGTGTGTGTGAAAAATTCTCTAGAAGATCCGCCCAATAAGTCTTTGCGCTCGGGCGGCCGACACCCTAGAATCGGTCCTGGTTCTATTTTACAAGTGTTACCTCTAAGTTTCGTGTACTTCTAGATTGGTGCTAAGCTATAAATCAATGAATAAGTTGATGTTACTAGATCACATAATAAAAAAATTACATCCCGAAACTTTCCCTACACAATTTCGTATTACTATCTGCGCTAAAATGGAATCTTGGCAGGTAAAAATAATGGATATATTTTCTGGGTATATTTAAAACCTTCTCTAGGCTTTAAAATTTTTAATTAAGGAAAGGTCCTAAATATTATATTGCTCTCAACATTTACATAGTCGTTGCATCGGTGACTCAAAGGTAGCGTGCTTGCTTTGTGAGCCCAAGCATCCGGGTTCGATCCCGGCTGGAGTTAATAGGTTTCCTGGGTGCGAAAATAGTAAGCACGCAAGTCGTATGATTATGCGACATGTAAAAGATCACTTGAGTATCAATTTGGCTTTGGTATCTCTGCAAAATTTAATCACTGCAAATATTTAGCGTCAGACGAGAGTTTTAATTGAATTAAAATTAATTCTAGAATCCAAATTTGGTAGCGAGTGCTGCCACTAGATGGTGCCACCATGTAAAGGCTCTCAAACATTTGGGAACTTGCCGTGCCTGCAAAAGCTAATTTGCTAAACTGCAGCCCCGTTGAAAAAAAACCAATTATATATTTTTATTTTACAAATTTAAGTGTTTTATCTGGATGAGATATTTTCATGTCCTAAAAAGAATATTCGTCAGAAACTAGAAATATTTTAGGGATAGTTTGGAAATTTTCTATCTAATTCAAAAAAGTTTGTTTAAATTTAGATCATACTTTTCAATAATAAGCAAAAATCTTAGAAAATTTTAAATAGTAATGTTAACTGCTATAATGTATAATCTTGAGATAAAGTATCTCTTTCGGTTTATTTGAAATTTAGATTTATATACAACTAATAAAATATCAATACTTCTACATAACAATTTTCATATTTACAATAAGTATCTTCTGTAGAAATAGCATTATTTGGATTATTCTTTAACATTGGAAACAACTGACATTGACATTTCGGTACTGATTCGGTGATGTGCAAGAAATTGATTAAAAAACTTTGCAGGGAATGATTTATCATAAAAGACCATTAAAAGATTAGCTTTGAAATTTGTCCAAATTTTAATGCATGGTATTTCTTATAACTTTTTTGACGTATTTTTTTTTCCTTCTTAGTACATGGATCTAGATTTTATTACCAGAATTATGACTGAAAAATATATTTTATGAAAATGAATGCATCTAAAAACGCTTCAAAATCCTAAAGAAAAGACACTTTCAGATCAAAATATCTCGCATTTCAGAAGATATTCTTTCCTTAGTGAAAGTTAAGCAAAATTACTAATAATGTAACAAACTATATAGATAAATATATGCAGATAGATAGATATAGATGTTATTTAATACATGCTTAAAACATACTCTTGGATAAAATAGGCGCTATGTCATTGGTAAAATCTTTCATAAGATTTCTAGGGGCAGAAAAACTAGACTTGTAATGATTCTTTCCGCGCTTTTTCTACTAATAGTTCTTTTGGGGAATTTCTGGTCTTTAAAAATATTTTTTTTATGAAACTCCTCTTCGAAGAAAAAAACGTGATTATGTTAATTAAGACTACCGCGTTTTCAGGTTAGAAATAGAGATAGGATGCACTGCTATCGGAGCAGAAATTAATCAAATTGAATGTGAATCGCGGATATTTAATATTTGATAATTGAATTAATTACTCAAGGTGACGAATGGTCACTGGAGATTGAATCCAGATTAAATAGCTAAGAATTCAGAGTTATCACCTTGAATAAGTGTGTTTAGTATATTAAAGTTTTCTCATATCTCGTGTACCTCGTTTATTTGTTTGCATAGTTGTTAATTGGGAGCATTTCTTACTCTGGATCGATTGAATTTGAGTTATGATTAACATTTTTAATAAACTAGACTGCTTTGCTTAAATATGGCTAGTGTTCTTTCCAATCCTCCCACACCTTTTGGGCACGCATGCAAGAACATTACAGACTTATAAATTATTTTCCTTCATCAGAAAAAATCAAAATTTAATAATTAGAATATAATAATAAATTATTAGGATAATATAATGCTGTTTATAAAAGGGAAAAAAATTTCTATATTCCAATTATGTATCGCAAAACTGAAATTGCAAAACCAAAACACAATGCACGTAACTATATGTAATTTTCAGGAAATATAGTGGTGAGGTGGATCTGCAAATGATTAAAAAATCAAATAATAAAATAATTAAAAAACGATTTATTTATTAACTAATGTTCCCATCTAAGATAGCTATGCATGCCTCAATCCAGAGAAGCATTTTATCAATTAATCAATTAATGGTAACCTGAGGTAAACTTTGCCAACCACATCCACAGCTGTGAGCAGATCACCTACGGTTTATACTGGGGGTTGGTTCATGTCACATCCAATGCGATCCTAAAAGTGTTTGGTGGGATTCATATCTAGGGTGTTTGTCGGCCAGAGGAGGAAGATGTCAAATCCATTCAGGATGTTTAGAGTTGGTCGAGTGACATAAAAAAAGACCTGGCATTATCTTACTGGAATACCGTGTTTGGTGCAACCTGCGACAAGGGCAGAACTACAGACTTCACAGTTTGTGTGAAGTAGCAGTTCGTTGTCAAACGACCATCAATGTGTACCAGAGATATCCAGTGATCAAACATTATCCCCCCCCCCTCAAACCATGATGCCCTGTGTAGGGCCAGTTTGAGGCTCGGCAAAATGGGTTGGTTCCCAGCGTTCTTCAGGTCACCACCATTTCCGTCAACGGCCGTCATTCCTCACAGACAGAAACTAGACTCCTCCATAAAAAATACCCGATGTCATTCGATGGTCTAGGAACGATGACGGTGACACTACATCAGGCTTCTAGCCTTGAATTAGGTGGTCAACGGTATCCCTGGTGGTACTGGTCGCTTGTGATGGTACCCGTGCACGTGCCTGTCCAATCTGTTGCTTATCATTTGGATGGACACAGATCCATCTGCTTCTAGAGACAACCGGTTTCGGATGCCACGTGCCGGAGGGAAAAGCTCTTGAATAGCCAAAATTGAGAATACGCTGGTCTGTGCGCTCTACCACATCCTCTTCGGCGTGCACGTAGACCTTCCAGAATCCCTCTTGCGAAGCCATGTTGGATAGTACTCACTCGGGGGGGGGGTCAAACACAAGTTGTTATTGTCCATGTTGATTTTGCTATTCACGCAACTATAAAATCAGTTCTTGGAGTTCGGTAATATGGTCCCGTTCCCCGGTCGTTAACTTATGGTACTGAGCTCACCGATGCGTCTCAAAGGCATTTTCTACGCTTTTTCAAAATTTTCAAATGCTACGCAAAACCTCAAATGCTGTTTAAGAGAAGGCGATGATGATTGTATATAAGTATAACGTAATCAGTTGCGTGCGCAAATTTATTCATTTGCATATCCATCTCACCACTATCGTATGAAGTTGGCATGACGCTACGCGCATTATGTCTTGGTGTTGCAGTTTCACTTATGAGGAATGTATTATTAATTGTATTTAAATTATATATATATATCATTAGTGTTATAACATATCTATATACTTAACTAGTTAAATAAGTAAAAATATAGATCCAAAATAAGAACTATAATAATATAGTTATTTTTAAAATGCTTGTTTAAGATTACAATAAGCGTATTAAAATACCTTAAAGTCGTTAAAAATATATATATGTAAATGGCACTAAAACTATTATCGATAAAATTATATTTAGCAATATATATATATATATATATATATATATATATATATATATATTATCAGCTTTTGAAGTCCCAATAAGTCTTGTTAAGTTTTAGGCAAATAGTGGAATATACATCTGACTGATAAAATTAAATTTCTCAAACGTCTAGGAATGGCAGACATAGTTTCGATTACGGCTCTTTTTATCCTTAAATACTTCAAGACAATCCAAAAGGTTATGCTATCTCTAGCACAAACAATTTCCAATATTTATTCATACATTTAGAGTTCATAAATTATCAAAACATATTAATAAAACGCCATTATTAATATTAAACAATTAGATTAAAAAACATATAGCAATAACTTTTTGAATGTTTTCTAGCTTATTTTATTAACATTTTAAAGAGAGATTTATTTCACAAATCACGTGTTTTTTCAGAAGAATTTCAATAAAAGCTTAGCCTCTTGTTGCGGTTGTTCTTTATAAAGCTATGCTCTTGTAAAAAGCGATTTTATTTCAAATTAAATTTCTTCGAAAAGCTTTTATAAGAATTAAGTAAAAGAGATAAAAAAATTGTCTCTGCAGCCGAAACACATTTCTTTGTAGAAATGTGCAAAAATAGCTTACTATTTTTATGAAACTGATTTTCTCGATGCGAAGTGTGTACCAATCATGCTGTTTACATGTTTTTGTACGTCACCATATAGATATTTCTTACTAAACTTTGCAAATGTAAAATATCTATATTAATATAGACTCATCTAAAATGTTAACATTATTTATCTGCTACAAAATAAGGGAAGCCAAATTGTTGTGAATTAAAGCCACCCCTTACACTACTATCTCCCTGTCTATCTGAAAATACTGCAGAATGTGTTGGCGGACTTAAATGATCAAAAGACATAATTGAAATTCAAATAGATTTATTGACTCTTATCAGCAAATACGTTTAGACACACACTACTCAATTTAAGAAAAACAAATAAGAGTGGAGTAACTAAGCGGGTAATCACTACTAGCGGAATAACAGAATGTCAACTGAATCTAGGAAAGCTTAAACGCGCACAATTACAGCTTCGCCCCGTGCTAATAATCTCAATATCTCAAATAAAATCACTTATCTTATATTTTACAACTGCTGTTCCTTCGTGACGACTTCTGCCTTTTTACTGGCTGGAAGAATGGGTGAAGAATCCACGCTCTCTGTAATAAGGATTTTCACTATATACAATCGGCTTCTCCTCGCGTACCTCCACACGTAACAGGCTATCTACGATTGTCAACAACTTCGTGCTGACGTCTCGATCTTTAATTCACTTAACTTCACTCTTCCTATCACTTAACTCGCGAAACCCGAACTTATATAATATATCTTATTTACATAAATCACGCCTGACTCTCGGTGAAGATTGGTTTAAATAAATAAATTGTCTTAAAGAAAATAGAGAAGGTTAGTCGAAGACCGTATAGATCCGTGACAAAATTAAACATAAAGGCTTGATATCTTGAAGTTTGGGTGGTGACCATTGTGAAATCTTATAAAATATCTTTAAATTCTAATCAATTTGACTGTTACTTAAGTCATTTCTAAAGTAATGGATTTCAAACGCGTGTATGAGAGCGAAGGAGAGTTTATTAATGTTGTTTTATAAAGCAATACGAAGGCTATTAGTGACCATCCACGTAATTCTGAACGAAGGACAAGTGACGAGGACGACACCTCCTCATACTTCCCCTCCAAACTATCCCATCGCAACATTGAGCCATGACAGGTTTAACGTACATCAGACGTTCTACCCACACACAAGGCGGTTCTTCAGTGGCTGTAGGCTCGACAGGCCGGGCCACTAACTAGTAACTATAATCACTAGGCCACTGATGCCACTTAGAGGGAGATAGAGGATAAACCAATAGTAAAAAAAGGAGTTAGTTTTATGAGAATTTTACTTCAATCTCAAATTCAGAAAGGATTCATCACTATTTAATATGCTTTAAGAAATTAAGTTTCTTTGCAAGTGAAAACTGACATATATGTTGAAAAAAATTTAAGAAATGAAAATATAAAAGCTTCCTACTTTATGTTTGAAAAGAGTTTTGTATTTCATTTTCTTCATTTTTAAAGTAAGATTGAATTTCAATTTCATATACAGCAGAACGTCGTTTATCCGAACTTTTATTAACCGGAGCGTCAAATATCCGAGCCAAAGTCTGGATATGTTTTCGAACAGTGCAATGCTCAACAGTTGTTTCGTGCGAGGCCTAAAGTAACATTAAAATCCAAGGTGAGATATTTGGGGAATTTCAGTTGCGTGTGATTTAGTAAACATCTGCGCGAAATATTAGGTCAGTTTGTTTCCAAGTGAGGGGTGTATACGTTCTCTTTTGTTGAGTTGTGAACTGCTAAGGCTTCGAATTCAAAATGGAAGCGCAACGTCTTGAATATAGAGACAAAACTTGAAGCATTGAACCATCTCGCGAAGGGAGGAAGTGGAGCGTCTCTAGCACAGTTTTATGATGCTGGAAAGGCAACAATTTCTGACATAAAAAAGGCCGAGAAACCATTTTAAATTTTTCGTCAAACTTGACTTTGAACATGGGGCGAAGAAAAGGAAAACCATGAGGGAAGCAAACGAAGAAGAATGTGGATTCCAAGAGCTAAATGATGACGAGATTGTGACTTCCGTGCAAGAATCCAACCCTGTTAACGATGAAATGGATGAAGACGAGAGGACAACAACAATAACGAAAGCAGCAAGGGTCCATCCAAGTCTGACGCGTTTCTGCGTTAGAGACAGCTATGGAGTGGTACGAACAACACTCAGGGTACTGTCCTACTCAACTACTGCTGCTTAAGAAAATCAGAGATCTTGCTGCGAAAAAACGAAGCTGTACAATGGTATATTGGTACGGCAAAAAATAAACGATTATTTTCCACAAATAAAGGTAAAATTGCGACATTTTGAACCTATTTTGCTTTTTCTTCAAGCACGTTTCCCACATGTGATAGTTTTCAATATTCGTATAGGATCCGGTTTCATAAACTGCATGGATCGCATTTGGATATCGGTTATCCGAACAATCGCATATCCGAACAGTGTCCGATCCCTATTGATTCGGATATACGACGTTCTACTGTCATAATTAAGAAATAACTCAAATTGTCGTGAAATATAACCTCCCCCAAGATTATCATCTCCCCGTCTACCGTTACTTCTTTCTGGACGTGTTACACTGAACAGCCAGTGCTACATCTCTGAGATGTCGGAGCCCATGGTCCTCCCATACATTCAGTGCTTGCCATATTCCAACAGGGTAGTGCACGACCACACGTTGCGCGCAATTTACAAGAGTTTTTCTTTACCTATCATATTGAATTGCTTCCTTTGCCTGCTTCTTCTCCCGATCTGTCACCAATCAAAAACGTGTGGTCCATGCTTCCACAACGAATGGGCACGGGATACACCACCCGCTGCTACACCAGAACAAACATGTGAAGCCGCTTGGATTGCCACATCCCAAGAATACATCCAAAGCTTTGATTCTTTGCCGAGGTGTGTGGCAGCGGTTATGCTCAACAATGGCGGCTACACCCTAATTACTGATTTTGTCATCATCCCCACTTCACAAGAGGCTGTAGTCTTAATCTTTTTATCTTTGCACAACATGTTATATGTCATATAAATTTCGCTGCGATATCTCTGGTCCTTCTTGGTGTTGCATTTTGTGTGGCTAGCAGTATATGTATATATATATATATATATATACGACTACCATGTTAAATGGTCTGCTACACTCCAACGACTACCAGTTAAGGCGAGTGACACGTTGCACACAAATGTTGCCGACTACCCCTTATTCAGCGCTAGAAACAAGTGATGTTACCAAACCTCGGCAAAGTAACAAATTGCAAAAGTAACCTTTACTTTTTGACCTACCCTCGTATACTTATTCTGTGTGTGAATATAAAGTTTAATGAAAAAAATGTACATTAATGAACTTTATGACGTAGAACTGGATAATAGTAACCAAATAGATAGATGAGAATTAATTTGCTATTACTTTTAGTCGTTATCGGTATTTTGTTGGCCAATCGCTTGCGTTTACTTTATCGCCATTGTGATTTTTTTTATAAGTAAAGAACCTAGTAATTAAGCTGAAATGAAAGGATTTGAAACTTACATTTAAAAAAAATAGATTTTGTCCTAAAATTCACAAAAAAAAAGTGTCTTCAAGGAGGTGCTTACTTATATTGGGTGGAAAATTTTGTTTTATTTCTTATACCTATCCAAAAAATTGTAGTTTTCCATCTTTTTTACTATTTGTCAAAGGCCTGTAGCACCATCTTACATAATAATTATTATATGAAATTAAATGTTTTTATCACCTAAAATGCTAAAATATACTTCATTTTATTCATTTCTGATGTTTCAATAGTTCATGTGCTCTATACTTTTTCAAAAAGTATAAATAAACAACAACATTAATAATGAAATCCAAAATTTATTAAAAATATGTAAAATACGTTGTGTCTTCTTTTAATAAATAGGTATTAATCTTTCATAAACTCTTTGTGGCTGCGGTAGCCTAGTGGTCATGGTAACAGACTCGTGGCTGGCATGTCATGAGTTTGATCCAGATACTGCTGAAGACGGAGCTATGCATGTTAAATCTGTCGAGAGCTCAAACATCTACCCGTTGGTGGGGTGTGGTAGTTAGAAGAGGGGTTATCAGCTCATGTGTCTTCCTCGTCATTTGACCATGGTTCAAAATTACGAGGTCCGTTGCCAAAATCTCTCGAGTATAGCTGAACAATGCGACGTTAATATTCACTCACTCATTAACTTTTTATATTTTCTTAATTTATATGCTACGATAAAATCACATTTAATTCCTTCTTAAATTTGAAAAACAATAAGAAAATCTTATTAAACTCGCCTAACGCATCGATCTCTTAAAATGTGTCATTCATTTATACTATTATTATTAATTCGTCAGTAATAATCACTAAAATACTCTTTAACTAAATCTCAGAACACACACAAAAATTAATATATTTCCAATTGTACAAATTTACATTCCCATTTCATATGAATAATTAAATCTCCTTCATATGAATACCCTCCGGCTGGCTTTTAACGACAAATACAAATTAAATAAATCTTTTACTCCAGATGTGCTCAAACTTTCTTCTCTTAAACTTTTCGTAACATCTCTTATTTAAAACAAAATTGCAAACAATTTAAATTAGCTTCTGTTTGGTTGATTTTCTGATTTCCTAATTTTCTCGTTTTGCCAGCGATTTCAGTCCTTTACAGTTGATTAAGTGAAATTAATTAAAATATCAAATGAAACATCAAAAGAGAATCGAAAGTTTAATGGAAGATGCTTATATATTAGTACCTAATTCCCCGAACGTACGGGAAAGGTAGGACTAGGTGGTAATCGCGTAAGTCGGGTATAGCATTGCATATAAATTATTTTTAGCTGGGGTCGAAAACGAAAGAAAAAAATGATTAATAAAATATTAGATAACACAAATACAAAATAGCAAACCGAAGCTATTTCGATGTAGAAGGTTTCATAAAATCTTACAAGGTAGTCTGCCAAGTCAAAGATTTTTTTTCCCCCACAAAATTTCCTCGCAGCGCACGCTAATAATTTTTTTATTCCTTGTTGAAAATACACTGGTATCCAAAAGTTAAGCATAATTGATAATTATGTCAATAAAGAAGGAACTGTAAATCAGAATGGCGGGAAAACGAGATATGCGAGTGTAAAATGGTTATAAAATAAGGAAGCAAATCAAAAAAATGATAATAACTAATTTTATTATCCAAAGTGGCAGTTTGAAAGAAAACTGATCATAGAAAGAATTCACAATTTAAAGAAAAAATGAAGAAAACATTAAATAAAATACTGATGCTGCAGTTTAATAAGGCGTGTAATCACCTCTGACAGCTATAGGCACGCTGCACAGCGATTTACCATACTTGCTATGACATGATGAATGAGTTGTGGGCTCAAACGGTTCCAAGCTTCTTGGAGAGCTATCTTCAGTTCTGTAACGGAGCTTGGTGGGTGCGAAAGGGCTGCAATTTTTCTCCCGAGCATATCCCATACATGCTCGATAGGATTTAAATCAGGGGAGTTCGCAGGCTACGACATGCGCTGGATGTTTTCCGTTTCAAGGAAGTCATCAATCAGCACCGCTCGGTGACATGACGCATTATCATCCATGAATATGAAGTCAGGACCGACAGCACTTCGAAACAAGCGAACATAAGGCTCAAGAACTTCGTCTCTGTATCTTTGAGCAGTCACAGACCCCGTATCAATGAAATGGAGGTATGTGTGGCCGTCCATCATGATGCCTGCCCATACCATTACACCCCTTGGTAAAAATTATGTCTTTCCGTTCTGTTTCTTGGTTCAAAACATGTTCCACGTTCTCTCCAAATCGTTACCCGCCGAGAATCACTACTCAGACTAAACCGGGACTCGTCACTGAACATCACATTGGCCCACTCTCCCACACTCCAATGTTGATATTTCAAACTCCAGTTCAAACGAGCGCGTTTATGCCCAGGCGTGAGGGAATGCAAACTGCTTGTCTTCTAGCATACAGGCTAGCATGATTGAGTCTCCTGTAAACAGTTTGTCTCGAAATTCGTATTCCTGTGGCAACTGTGAGCGCCGAACCCAGTGCTCTGGCAGTACTGCCCCTCTGACGTCGCGCGCTTATTACCAGATATCGGTCTTGGCGAAGGGTTGTGACTCTTGGTCGACCTGATACTGGTTGTCGGGTAACATCTCCCGTTCTTTGAAACCTTAGCCACAGTCTTGAGATCACAGACTGGTCCACATTCAGAATTCGAGACACGATTCGACACATCCCAAGGATTCTTCCTTTCGTAAACATGTCCAATCGGCGTCTTTATACCATCATTCACCTTGTTTGATGGTTAACAACGTTCCTTCGCATAGCAGTTGCACGAAACTTGTCTGAACTGCCTATGCTGCATGAATCGGTTTCTCCACGTTCCGACATGCGCCGATGTTTCGCGCAGGACGTGGTCGACTGAAAACTTTTGCATAAACCAATGTTTCTTCTTCACCCAATTAATATCCGCAAGAAATTTGGAATAATTTTACGAATATTTACTCCATGTTTTTCGCATTTTACGATTTATGCTTACCTTTTGGACACCAGTGTATACTCTTCATTGGAATCTATGTTTTCTAAAATTTTGTGACGGATTTATACGCGTTTCTACTTATTCCTTCATGACTCTTTAAGGAAAACTACAGGTACCTAATCAACACCTTGTATACGAAAGCACCTTTTGAAGTGTATTTTTTCAAATCCTTATGATTCTAAAAATATTGTACAGATTTAAAATTTTATGTTATAGTACATTAAGAAAAGTATGTAGATTATGTTACACAATTTTTTTTCTTTATGGAGTCTTTTTTTGTTTGAAAATAATGTTCCTTCGAAAATCAAAATTTTGCTTGTTTTGCGTCATCGAGAACATCCCGGTTCCCTTAAAGGGGTCTATATCATCCTCCAGGAGTATATGATGACCTGCAAGGGATACAAGTCATCGAAAAAAATAGTTTGGGGTCCATAATTTGTAAATGTAGATCCATGATTGTGGCTCTCATTAAACCAGATCGTGACTTTAATTTTAAAAGAATATTTAATCAAATTGAAAATTTAGATTTTACTTATTTCATTTATTAAATTTCATTAGGTTACTCTCATTTCAGAGTATTTTGACAGAATTAAACAAGGAGTATAATATTGGATGTCACGAATTTTTCCAGTTTCTTAATAGGCTGCAGACAGCCTGCCAAGAAAATGAGGTTTGAAATAACGACCAACACATTTAAATGCCCTCAATCTAGATTTGAAACTCAATTTGAGAATGCTTTGACTGTGTGTGTGTGTGTGTGTGTGTGTGTGTGTGTGTGTGTGTGTGTGTGTGTGTGTGTGTGTGTGTGTGTGTGTGTGTGTGTGTGTGTGTGTGTGGTGTGTGTGTGTGTGTGTGTGTGTGTGTGTGTGTGTGTGGTGTGTGTGTGTGTGTGTGTGTGTGTGTGGTGTGTGTGTGTGTGTGTGTGTGTGTGTGTGTGTGTGTGTGTGTGTGTGTGTGTTGAATCCTCAGCCCTTTATACGTCAGTTGGGGTACACTTCCTACCAGGACAACTCAACCCATCTCCCGCATAAGTACTTTAACTGCAACTTCGGCGGACTTATGGAAAACACGTGCACGAACGACACTCGGTCCTGATCGACACTGGAAAGAAGACTCGTCTCTTGTCATGGCTTGGGGTACTAAACAATTTGCTGAATTCGAATCAAGTATGATATAATAAACGACTGCCCTTTTCATTTCTCCAAGTCATGTTGTAGATATAGTCAAAATTCTCTGTTAGAGAGATGAATAGTCAATAATCAAAACTGAATTTGCAAGATAACCAGACAATAGATTTAAGAAAGGATACATAAAAAGTTAAAAATAATAGAGTTAAATATAAAAATATGGACGCTACAGTATTATAAAAATGCTGACACAGAACAGCTCATATATAAAGTAATTTATATAAAAATGGGGTTGAACATGTTTTGTGGCCAGCCAACCTTCCCGCTTTCTGTTAATAATACTGATAAAAAAGTCTATTGAAAATAATGTGTAGAATAACTATTCGATAATGAAGATTCCGCGCTAAATCTGAGTACAATAATCAAGTTACTGCCAGATTCTGGACTCAAATGCAAATTCAAAGCTTGAAAATGGCTGAATAGTAGCACTTAGCAAAAGTATGAAAATAATAGAAATAAACAATTAAAAACTTTATACATACTATTATTATTCTAAGAACACTGTTGTTGTTGCTTATGCCACCTGATTGACAGTAACATCAGATCAAGGTCACGAAATTCATCGTGGCTAAGGGCTAGAATTTTACGCCTGTCGTTAACCTAAGCTTTTGAGCCCCCATGAAGGTGACAGTGCGATTTTGCTCGGTACAACACGATAGATGGCGACACCATTCGAACCCACTGATTTAACGAGCACGTTCTCCGTATATACTCGGTGGGCATTTGGTGGTATCGGGCATCGAACCCAAGCCTTCCGGTCTGGAGTCCAATGTTCTAACCACTAGGCTACCCCGGCCTCTTAAGAACACTAGAATCATATATGAATTTTAAAAAAAAATGTTAAGAGAATAAGTAATTTATCTAATATTAGAATACGGAGGAATCTAATATTAGAATCTATCTAATATTAGAATCCTATATCTATCTAGGAAAAATGATAAATTAACAATAATAAACTATTAATATTCCATGGAATTTTAATCCTTTATATTTAGAATATCTTTATTCAAACAACTTAATAAAAATAATTGGGTATTTTTGAATGTGCAATATTTAGTGAAATGTTTATAGTTATATATATATATATATATATTGAAAAATATCATATTGCTAGAGGAATTGATCGGAATAGGCAGCAACGGAGATCTTAAAGTAAAGTTTAGAAATGGTTGTCGGGGCAATTTTGGCTTCAAAAACATACCTGTAATTTATCCCAAACAATGTACTCGTAGTATTATGAGAAAGTTTTTAATTGCTTTTCCTAGTGGGAGTTTCAGCACGGTATAGCTAATCTGCAAAATAAAAGTAAAGAAAGAAAAAGACTGGACACTACTAATCGAAAAGAATTTAGGGACAAGATTGATGCCAAATGCCGAAAATTGGTTATTGAAGCACCAGATTCATCTCTCTCATGATAAGCATTCGTTTGTTGATTTAATTATCATGTTTTTTTTTAAGTTTTAATCACTGTACGTTACTACGGTTAGAAATTTAAAACTTTTAAAGTAAGTAGCTTCTATACCAGCTTTCAAAAAGACATCAAGTTGATAAATTTGCAAAAATTCAATATTAGATAAGCAGGGGTTTACCCAAAACCGAAATACATGGCAAGGGGCCTATGAGACAAAACGCTTAAGAACATCTAATCTAAACGAATCGACGAGATTTGAAGATCGCGTAATCCAGATTGGAGTAAGCCGGGATAGCGTAAGTCGAGGTGCTATTATCCGTTTTATTTTTCTTCGTATTTGCGGGTTCAGGGCAGAGTTGTCAGTATCTCATAAAGATTATTTCATGGGTTCATTCAGATTATATACAATTGTATCACCCTCTAAAGTATTTAGAGCAGATGCATTTTTCTTTACCTTGAAAGCTGACAATCTTATTTCACTACTGGTTGATTCCAATGTGTGGGGGGGGGGGGGGAGTTAGGGATATATTTTTAAAAGATTTCTTCAATTTTCCATTTAACTTTTCCAAACAAATCCAATGTAACTTTGAGTTCTTTAACTGTTAGAAGGGGCGCGCGAGAGGATGTTTTTTCTCAGAATTTATATTAGATAGACATGGCAGTTGTTTTGATAGATATAAAGCTATAATTGATTAGGATATATCATTGAAATAATTTTACAGTGTGGGTAAATAAACCAAATAATATTGTTCAAGCAAACATGCCAATCCAACAAAAGTAGATATAATTTTTTCGGGAAATGATTTTAAGCATTGTAAAGGCATTCGGTCTAACATTCGAGCCTGTGTTTGTGGTTATTTTTGGTTTGTGGTTCTTGTTAATTTACATGCTTCAAAGTAGGAATTTCATTGGTTAGTTTTAATTTCTTGAATAGGTTTCTCTTCTTTCCATTTTGAACATATTTTGAATAAGAAAAATAACACTACAGGCAATTACTCCTCTTTCACTCTACTGTGATTTCCAAAGTGGTCTATAACGACCTGAAAGGTGTTCACGTCGGTAAAAAAATAATTTAGTGGTCCATGAAGTGTAAATGGAAGTCTACGATAGTGGCTCTCATTAAACCAGATTGTGACTTTAATTTTAAAAGGAAATTTAATCAAGGGGAAACAAGACTTGCCTATTTAAGAAATTTATTTTCTAATTTGATGAGATTAATTTGCAGTTTCAAGGCGACAGCATAAATTTTATTAAACAAGGACCTCATTTCAGCGTTTCTTGCCAGAATTAAGCTAAAGAAGTATAATATTGGACGTCGTAAATATTTCCAGTTTCTCAATTGTTACACGCAATCTGCCAGCAAAAAGACGTTTCAACCAACGTTCAACATTTACATGCCATTTTTTTAGATTTTGAAACTAGTTTTGAGAAAACTTTGCCTGACGAAGATCTTAAAGTAAAGTTTAGAAACGGATGCCAGTTTGGCAATAAAACGTTATACCTGTTATTTATCCCAAATTATGGAACATCTTGTGAAATTTTTTAATTGTTTTTCCGATTGAGAAGGAGTTTAAGTGAGTTTGCCAATCTCCAAAACTAAAAAAGAAAGAAGAAAAAACTGACACATTAACCGAGGAGATATTTATGATTAAACCGACAAGATTGATGCCAAATGTTGAAAATTTGTTATTGTACCTCCAGATTCATCCCTCCTACTAAAAGCATTTGTTTGTTGTTCAATTATTTTATGTAATAGTTATTTTATGCATTAATTAATTAGCATGTGTTTTCTTAAGTTTTAAGCTCTATACTTCTCTACAGTTAAATCTTTTGAAGCAAGTGGCTCTATACCTTCTGTCAAAAACACATTTAAGTTGATGAATTTGCAAAAATTTAATATTAGGTTAAATAGGGGTCTACCAAAACCGAAAAATCTGGCAAGGAGTCTATAAAGCTATTGGAAACTTCTGCTCTGGATTGTAGTCATTAAAATAAAATAGAAGTACATCTAAAGCAAATATGATACCTCTAATATGCACTTTGTGAATATCCGAATGATTAGCACTTTAAAAAGCACCAAAAATTAGAAAGGTACAGTCAATTTTGGTGGTTTAGTGTAAAATCTAAATGTTTAGTTGAAAAAAAACATTTCCTCATATTTCTTTATTTCTATTCTTCAAGCATATATTACTTATTGTGCAGAAAACCCATCGAGAGCATCAAAGAATAACAAATAAAAATTTTAATGCAAATGAAAGAAATCAGCTTTTCTTAAATTAGATAAATTTTAAAATAACAAATTGCTTTATGTTATTACAAATGTTTTGTCACACACGAGCGCATATTCCATCTGGGCTTTTTTTTCCATCTTTTTTAAAACTGTTTATTTTCAAGATTTTCAACACTCCTTCATGAAAGATATTCCTTTATCATATTTTTTTTTATTTAAAGTAAAGTATAAATTGTAAAATATAATAAAGACAATCCTTAAACGCTGGATGAAATAAAAATAAGAATACTTTTTATTTTTCACTATTATATATTTTTATGTCTTCTATTTCATAATGAAAAAAAATTTGTGCCCAATAAGGGTTGAAAAATTGTAAATACTTATATAGAATTTCAGACTAAATATTAAAATTTAATGTCTGTTGATTTATGTTTCTATAATATTCTACTTATTTCGTTATTTGAGAAAGCTATTCACTTTCATAAAGCTGGAGCTTTATCGACGTTTTAAAACTTCTAAAAATATACTGAAAGTCCTATATTTTATTCTAATGAATAAAACTATCCTTAAAAAATTTTTAACTATGAAACATTTTTCAAGTAGCATATCCTTAATACTAAAAATAAATATAGATAGACCATTTCATTTTGTAGTATTTAAATTGAAAGTCCCCTTTAAATCCTGCCGTTTGCCTCAAAGTGGCGAGGGGGTGTTCCTAGGCGGAATGGACGAAGTAAGCCGGGAGATTTTTTTCTCCTGGTAGGGCCACCCTTGGCTTGAAGGCCTTTCCACTATGCTCAGCTAAGAACTGCCTCTATCTCTTGGTGCTCCGGTCTTTGCTGATCACAGATGTTGCACTTTTTTCTCCATCTATAACTTCTGTACCGCCGAAATTTGCCTTTAAGGATAGAAACAAAGTTCTTCCGCCTTGTGTTAGGTGTTCTGCCTGCCAGGCATCTTCAGAATACATTCTTAACTGCCTGGGGCTTACAAAACAATATTTTTATGAAGACCCTCTAATGGTGTTGGACTTTTTGAGAGTGAGTGAAATCATTGACTTGGTCTAGCTTGGCTTCACATGGAGAAGAGCAACAAAAACACTTTAAAAGTTCCGAAGTAAAAGTGTGTGCATACATGTGCATGTGTCGGCTATCACTTTTCAATAAATAAATATTTTCAACTACGTTTCTTTAGTCTTATTAATAGTATTTTGGTCAAGACTTCTTGGACTTAACATTCTTCATAGAGTTAATGATAGATATTACATAAAGAAAAAAAAATGTTGAAATTGAAATATAAAACAATAACTTTTTTTATATTCAAAATACCTAATGACTTCTAGCAAGTTTTTCTAAGATAATCGAGTTTACTGAAAATCTATTTTTATTCCAGGGAAAAAATGCTAAGAGGGCATGAAGAAGTAATGTGAATAGCATTGGATTTTTATAATATTTAGTTTTTATTACTTAATTAACTCATATATTATTATTACTTATAAAATAGATGAGTAATGAGAAACTCAATGTCTTATTACTACAAAATGAATTATTGATTAAAATTAAGTAAAATATTGCATTTTAAGTTTCAGTTTTGCAGAGTAAAACATTACTAAAAAAATTTATTTTGGATGTATTTCAAAAAAACTTTACCAAATAGAAAAGCACAGCTCGTTGAGTTATCCAGAAAACATTTCTTTGAAACACTTTTTGGCTAATAATTGTAAAAATTAAGTATAAATTTGTTGTGCCAAATGATGAGGAATTTTGTAAGTAGCACTTACCTTACTGGAGAGATTACAGGGTGATTCAAAAATAATGTGACCAATTTCAGAATATCTTAAATTTTTATTGAATTATGTTACTTACATACAATTTTTATTGTGGTTTCTTTTAGCATTGTACAATTTACGTAAGCCTTTAGGTCAAGCCAAAATAGCCTTTTCGGCCATTTTTGGGCGTATTTTTACAACTTTCACTTTTATTCCTTTTTGAAGCCCTTGAAGTGTTCTTACTTTATATCTGCTTAATTGTTTTTAAGTATCCCCATAAAAAATAATTGCAAAGAACATAGTCAGGAGTGATGATAACCATTTCACAGGTGGAAGAAAATTTATTTTTCTATCTTTCAGCCATTTTATAGTTGATTTTGCAGTAAGACTTGTTGCAGAATCTTGGTAAAAAAAAAGTTTCTTCGAAGGTAAAGACGTTTACTTTTTCTAATCATGGGCTTCAAAACTTTTTCTGATAGTATATAGCATCGATTTTAGTCTTTGGTTCTACAAAAAATGGTTTTGTTAAGGATTGAGAGGACATTCCCATCCATAATATAACACCTGGTGGCTAACTTGCCTTTTGTAAAACAGGCTGCGTCTTTACGGCGCTTTTCATGTGAAATATGATGTATCTTCTTTTCGCCAAATGTGGATGATAGATGAAATAGTGTTTCATCCGAAGTTATACATGTTTTGTGTCCACATTTGCATAACATTAAGTACATAGGCCAAGAGCATTCTCTTCGTTTTTTGTACGGTCTTTGCAGACATTTGATGACAGACTGGTTCATCTACTTTTTTTACAGCCAATTTTCCTTATCCGACGACAATTTATCGATTGCGATACTTGTAGTTTCTTTGCCAAAGTTCTTTGAGGCAGAGGATTTTCTACAGCGATAAGTCTTGCAGCTTCTTTTTCTTTACATTCCATTAAGGACTTACTTTCATTTGCCTTTTTCAGCTGGAGCTTTTGATTGCCAGACAAATTTTATTTCTTTTTAAAGTTTAGATAGTAAACATTTCAAAAATGGCTTTTCTGATTTTTAAATGCTCTATTTAAAACAGAATTTGAGCAAACATACTTCTAAAACTTTAAAATTTCGTTTCGGGTTTGAAGATCTAATTTCAGAGCCAAAATTTACTCTTATTAAAAAGAATAGTTAGCTTGGTAATTTAACCATTTCATTTTTTTATATAAAACTGGCAATAAAGCGATTTAAGTTTATCATAAATAGTTATATATTTTTAAAATTAGTCACACTAATTATGAATCAACCTGTAAGAGAAATGTTTTGCATTTATATATGTTAAAACAAAATGTTTCCTTACAATCCCAAAGTTAACTAAATGTAAAATTAGTTATTAAACAAAACATTAATGCTAATTTTTAATGCTTCTCTTAGCCTGTACGATATCTATTTTCTCTGTATTCACATTCAATTACCGTACTGTTGCTTGTATTATTTTAATGTCGTAGCTGGAAAAATTTATTTCCGTTATTGAAAGATGTGATTACGTGGTTTTTAAATGTATCGTTATAAAAATTCTGTTTACTACTCATAGCTTTAATAATTTAATGCTTTAATAACTCAATAAAAATTTCTGGGTTTCAACTGTGCAAGTGTATGAGAACTTTTTAAAATAGTGTTTTACGAATGTGTATAAAGCAAAACTTTTAATTAAATAATAGTACATTCAACAGCATTAAGGGTAATAAATTAACAGCTGGAAATGAAAGCATGGGACATGAACATTTTGAAAAATAAAGCTCGTAATTACAAAATCGAAAGTGAAAGAAAAAAATCGTAATTGCTATAAGAGAAAGATTTCCCAAAATTAAAATAAAATATGAAATCGGAAACAGTATCTTTAGTATAATTAACATAAATTCAAACGGGGTTTTTTATTCAATTTTTCAAGACTAAGATTCTCAATAATTTAAAAGATTAGATTAGTAAAATTCATTCCTCTTAAGCATGAGTAAGTAACAATTGACGAAAGGATCTAAATTAACAAGTTTTGTTTATTTTCCTTTTAATGTTTTCCAAATCTGATAAATATTCTTTTGTTTTTGACGTACTTTATATGCAAATTAAGAACTACTTCAAGTAGATAATTCTGTAAATTTCCATGATAATCCAACCACAACACAACAGACTTTTTTTAGTTTTTAATTTGCTTAAATTTCATTTTAAAAAGAGGGAGAAAACCGAAGTTCATTTAAATTGTAAAATCAAAAATAGTGTAAAAATTTTAAAATTGAAAATTAAACTAAAATTATTTTATTTTTGAATTTTGTTAAGTATTGTGCTTAGTTATATGTAATAAAAAAATGTGCTTTTTATTTAACATTTTGGGCAAACAAATTGACCACTTTAAGGGGTTAAATTTTGTATATTACAAAACATAATCTTTAATGCATCGTTTCTCAAACTGTGGGGCACGCCCCCTTCCTAACTTTACATAGGGGCGTGACTAAATCGAAAAGTCAAAAACGAAGGATTATTTCAAAAATTATTAATTTACTGAAAGGAAGCAAAAAAAATACATCTACACATTATAAGAAAGGAAATCTACATTTAAACTCTGAGATAATACACTTATAAATGTATCAGTACTGCAAAATGTATTTTATAGTTAATTTAACAGTACTAGGTTAAGAACAAGTTTAATAATTACCAGCGACCCTATGGGCATATCATAAATTATATGCAAAATTTGTTATTTTTCTTGATAATTTGTTGGTTTATAATTAAAGTAGTATTGTAGCTTTAATCAAAGTATGTTATTATTGAATTCAATTCATAGTTATTGTATGGCAGGGGGCTGTGATGAAAATTATGATCTGAAATTGGTTCGCAAATATTGAAAGTTTGAGAAGCACTGGTTTAATGCAATCTAAACTGGATTTTTTTTCTATTATAAAAGGTATTTACGTCTTCCAATATTGAGTTTGATATCTGATTATTTCTGTTTAACCAATTCCAATAAAAATATAGGTATATTTAATTATATAAATCACTTATATTTGCAGACAAGAACAGGAAATATCAAACTATATCAAATCATCTCAACGCACACACAATCAACATAATACTAAAATAAATTTCTGTTTAATGCACATTTTCAGTAAGTAGTTATTAAACCTCAAAAAATGAATGGTTATTGAGAGAAACTTAATTTTTTGTAAAATATATATTCGTTTACGTTTTAAAACTGGATTAGAAGTATATGTCGTTTTCATTTGTGAAATCTAGTAAAAGGAGGTTACACTATTTTACGTTAGACATTCCACATTTCACTTATTAAAATAACCAAAACAATACATTTCAGTTATACAATATGGCTGTAATAGCTGAGAAGATCGTCATGGGTCTGCATCGTCGGGTCACAGAGGGCTACGGTATCCCCAAGGGGCTAAGGTCTCGAATTCGTGGACAACATTAACGAGTAGTGGGTTTGATCTTGGTTCCTCTGAAGACACGTCGGGTAGAAGGGGTGACGCTAGTAAAATCTGTCAAATCTGAAAGTCTTCACATTAGTATGGTGAGAAAATTTGGAGAATGGAACGTCATCTGTTCGAGGTTCAAAATAACAAGATCCGTCTTCAGTGGCTCGCCTGTGAATTTGAGTTTTATTATAATAAAAAAAAAAGAATTACTCATGTATACAAAAAAATATGTTAAGCAATGTAGCTTTCTTAAATTAAGGGGTCAAACTTTAAACGGTCCGTGGGTAGCCCAGTGGTTAGAACATCGGACGCCAGACCAGAAGGCCTGGGTTCGATGCCCGATGCCACCAAATACTTGCCACGTACAAACGGAGCAAGTGCTCGTTAAATCTGTGGGTCCGAATGGTGTCGCCATCTATCGTGAGCAAAATCGTGCTGTCATGCGCTCAAAGCTTAGGCTAATGATAGTTGTATCTCTAGCCCGTTGCCATGATGAATTTCGTGGGCCTCGATCTGACTACGTCAGTCAGGTGGCATAAAAGCAACAACAAACTTTAAATAAAGCATATGACTTGTTACTTTTGCATAATAATATTAATAAATTCGAAGACTTAATTTGAATTCATTTAACTGAGAGATTCCGATAAAATATCATTTAATCATTAAATTTGATGCTATATGGGTGCAGACAATTTTTAAAAAGTTTCTGTTCATTATTTTCCCTCTGGCGATAACCATGAAGTTTAAAAGACCATTTTCAAGTAGTCTCTCAACAGTCACTTTGGTTTGAACGAGGCCAATTGATCTCTGATAAATTTTGAAGGAAGTTTTAATTATCATTCATGCATGAAAATCACAATTTATGCGATATTCAGTGGAGATACAAAAATCATAGAAATCTTATACTTCAATTCTTTATGTTTCTAATCAACTTCCTTAAAAATGTTAAACTCATGAATAGTTTATTTATTATATGGTTACTTCAAATTCTTTATACTCCAAATTAATTCATTTTACTACAAACTAAGAGCAATGTTTAATTTGAAATATTTGTAGCAACAAAGTATTTATTTGTAATTAAATATTTTAAATAAATTTGATAATAAAAAATATAAACATCATTATACTGTTAGCTGATTTAATAAGCAACAAACATTAAAGGTTTAAGTTACTTTTGGAAGCTAGAAGGTAATTTATTTACAAATTAAATACATTTCTTACAAAATTTCATGAAAGTTTATGAATTTTTAGGCATTGCCTTTTCGGAATATAATGGGACATTCAAAATATTTTTGTTGTTGTTTTTGCTCATCACCATGGCTAGCCAAGCTAGACCAAGTCCCTCTGATCTCACTCACTCTCAAAGAGTCCAACACCATTAGAAGGTCCTCGCACAGATCTTGCTTTGTAATCAAGAATGTGTTCTGGAGATACCTGGCAGGAAGAACACCAAACACAAGTCGGAAAAACTTTGTTTCCATCCTTAAGTTCGGAGGTGGCCATTCCGGAAACGAGTTAAAATAGTTGGTGCCTGCCTGCTGCTTTGAAGGGAAAGAGAATCACCAGGGCGTTTAGTCTCATTCTAGTGATGAGTAGGAGGAATAGTTTATTGCTTGTTGTAGGTGGAGAGCAGTTCGGAATACGTGAGAGGGGTCGAGTTCCTAGTGGGTTGAGCTGCTCCATCTTTTGCTAAGGGGTCAGCAATCTTATTCCCCGCGATGTTAAAGAACCCACTGTAGATGGATCTCGCGAGAAGATGAAGGCGTTTTAGTTTCTCTAAAATAACCACTCCTCTGTTATCACCCATCTTATGCCAATTAGAAAGATGTTGGATGGCACTAAGACTATCAGATATTATCCAGATGTTGTTTGAACCAGGAATTGAGTGAGGGAATATTAACGTCACACTGTTTTAGCTACACAAGGACTTTTTGGCGACGGACCGCGTTATTTTGAACCATGGTCAAGTAACGCGGACGACACCTGAGCTGGCACCCCCTCTCCTAACTATCACACCAATGGGAGGACATTTGAGCTCTCGACAGATTTAAAGTGCATCTCTCCCCTATACGGCGAGTCTTCTGTGGTACTTGGCTCGAACTCATGACACGCTAGCCATGATCCGATACCTTGACCACTTGGCTACCGCGGCCACACCAGGAATTGAGAGTACCTCTTTAAGGCTTGTATATATCAATAACAAGGAGTTCACTGCGAAAGATAGAGTAACCATCAGAGTTGTATGTAAGAGTGATAAATTTCCTGCATTCTGATACTCTGTTATTATATTACCTTGTCGGAAACTTATTTTATACAGATGGAGACCTTACTTATCAATCCCTCCTCGTATGTTATATGTACTTATAGACTGAATTTTCACTGTACTCTAATTTTAATCCTTTCTGTAATAAAAACGAATTGTTTTATCGATATGTAAAATTTATTTATGTAATAAATAATAATATGTGAATATTATAATGTATTTTACGGGAAAATATGTAGAGTTCTTTAATCTCTCGCGATTTTTTAAAGTTAAGGAACATAGCCCCAAATTTTCCATAGGTCGCATGTATTTTTTACATGATTTTTTATTGCTCGGTTATCTAAGCAACATTTTTAACATCAATAGATTAAGTGAACGCGCAGCTCAGACTTTACTTTTTCTCAGTAAAAATTTTCATTTCTAGAGTTTTCCAATCATGCTCAACTTGTAATCCTTAATATATATGATTACCGAAAAACACATCTAAATTGGCTATTCTCAACCTCTATAATTATTTTTTACAATAATAAAAAAAATAATAATTTTAACATAACAAGCATCAGACATGACAGAAATCAAAAGGTTTCAAATTTTAACGACCTCTATCGATGCAAAAGCTTTACTTTTCGTTCATGTGTTCATGAATTCTTCATATTAAAATATCGTGTCAGCGCATTTTGGGTATTTTTACATGTAAGGCTTATGATACATGCTTAAATTTTTGACAGATATCGCATATATATTTTTAGACTTAAAAAAGAAGGAATTCTTATACAGTGACCTTTTTTTATAAATATTTTATCCATGGATCTCGTAAATTCTTTTATTCTTGAGAGTTGCATCCTTCCAAGGAAATTTCTATTCAGATATTTGAAATTCATACTTTTTATCCTGACACATTTCAAATATTCTGAAAACTTTTCATATTTTTTGCCCTTTTTATTCTTCGGAAATATATTTTTATTTCAAATATTTTCTCAAATATATACTTCATACAGTTAATACTGATAAAAAAAAACGTTCTTTTTATTCCTGTGTAAAGCTTAACTCTTCGTATGTTTTTAATATTTCATTTAAATTTCCGAATAATAATTAAGAACTTCATATATTCCAGAGGGAAAAAATAAACTTAGTAAAGTATTTCTGTGTGGGTAGAAAAATTACATATTGTAAGCATTTTAATAAAGATAAAATAAGAGCACAAAACTCATCTCATTTTTAAGCTAATAAAGAGTTTTAAGGCAGAATATTAGGGAAAAAAATCCAGTTTTTCCTGAAAGTTATATCAGTAGCTTTCATGAAAAATACTTTAATGCATCATGCGCTTCAGAATGCATTTTTTTTTAAATTTGTTGGAAAAAAATCCATGAAAAAAAGTGCCAGCTATAATTAGCAAGATTTTCTGAGCTTGTAACAAATAATAAATGGAATAAACTTTTAGAATATTGTTTTATTAAATTAAACTACAAAATAATAGCATGATTAATAAAACATAAACCGAATCAATAAAATAACTTTAAATTATTTATATTTTATCTTGCCTTAATAAAAAATAAAAGAATCAATCCAAAAGTTTCTATAGCAATCTTTACTGTGTTGTGGATTAATACTACTAAATATCCAATATTAATTCATCATTAAATCCAGTCAGTGGTAGCCTAGTGGTCATGGTCACGAAATCGTGGCCAGCGTTACCGAATTGCAGGTTCCAGTCCTGATGCTTCTGAAGACTCATCGTGTAGGTGGCCGCACAAACGTGAGGATCGAAGTCCTTACATTTGGGTCGGGGGGAAGTTAGGTGAGTGGGGGCCAGCTCAGGTGTCGTTCTCATCACTTGTTCGTAGTTCAAAATTATGAAGTCAGTCAACAAAAGCCCTCGTGTTGCTTTAAGTGCGACGTTGATAAATACTCACATTCAGCAATAAATCCCATTATTTATACAGAAAAACGAGAGTGTTGCCGCCCCGACGGTCGCGGGTGTAAGAGGGTTCTGAAAAGTTGTTGCCATGATGTTAAGAATAGCTACTTCTATTCTATCTTTAACACTTTATGAATGAATATACAACTTAATAGCTTAAGTCTGGGAGCAGTCTGAAATTCTAATACTTAATTTAATATATAAGATTATTGAAAATCCCTTAGCTTCAGTCCTTGTGACGATACTTCTCGAACCCCGATAGCTTGGTCAGCTCCAATGTTATTTACATCCACATCTCCTGGTGGATTCTACGACGAATATTAATTTCAGGACGCGTGACCTGTCAGTCACAATTGACCTTCTCTTATTCTTGGATTTCACGTTTAACAATATCAACGATTAGCCATTAACCTCACATACCCAACGTCAAAGTTTGAATAGTAGTTTGCATAACATTAAATCATCCCTACGGAAAATGGTTTTTAAACCAAAATCACAGTTAAAGAATAGTTTGCCCCAAGAGGATTAGTAGAAGGACCCGAATAGTGCCCTTACGAGAGAACTAAAATATCAGACCAACTGTTACACTAACTTCAGATGGCAGCTATAAATTGCAAGATGCTTCATCTATAACCCATATATCGTTCATGAAAAGTATTAACACACACAAAACCATATCAATGCGGAATCCTCATTTCTAATGTTTAATTAATCATTTTGAAAGAGGTATAACACATTCACAGAATAACCCATCAGGAATATAAATGTCATATTTTAACTGAAAGAAGAGCACAGGGATTTTAACAGTTAGAGTGCGGTGAAGCGCTATGAAGCTTCTTCTAGCGGTTTCTATATAAGCCAGTAACAGCTCCCGGGCAGAGGTGATCACTTTTGTCAAGTGGTCATGTTAGTTGGCTTCGGATCCATAGATCACGGGTTCTATCACCGACGCTAGTGACTCTAGCTGAAAATAAAAAATGCAAAAGCTTCTGATCTGTCGTGGTGCCATCTACCCGCAACAAGAACAACAAAAGTCGTCAGACACACTTGACGCATCAACTAAAGTCGCGCGTCAGACACACTTGATGCAACAGCAACAACTCACACGCTAGCCATAACAAATATATCGTTTGTTCGCCTAATCCACCGACTAACTGGTGGGAAAGTAGTGTAGCGGTTCCTATATAAGCCAGTAACAGTTCCCGGACAGAGGTAATCACTTTTGTCTAGTGGTCATGTTAGTTGGCATCGGATCCATAGATCATGGGTTCTATCCCCAGCACTTCTCTTGTTTTGTACAAAAAACGAAGATACGCGTAATCGCGATACTGTTGGCTAGTATAATTTTCGCATTAGTTGAGAGCAGTTTATTCATATTAATTGCAGTTTTTATTAATTTCATACAATTATGCTTTAAATAAAACACAGTGGTAAGCAGCAATGCAGAAGAGCAAAGGATTGCTTTCGCATATAAACTGCAGTTATTGGGGACGAACCTCGTAATTTTGAACCATGGTCACATGACGAGAACGACGCCTGAGCTGGCCTCCTTCTCTCTAAATGTCCGCATTAAGGCAGCTTAAAAACTCTGAGCCACACGTACATCATCAAAGCATATCAGTCCCTCTACACCAGGGGTACTCAACCTTTTTTTAAGGGTAGCCGCATACATATGTCAGCTATTTCACGCGGGCCCCAGCATGAGGATAAATGGGGGATAAATGCTTTAAGACCAAGATAATATTGGAAATTGAACATGTGGAAAATTGATCAAAATATTATAAAACCTGTTTTGCTTTTTTTAATTGTTTTTTTTATATTTTTTTTTAATTTTGTCACTGAATTTATCAAACATTAAATTGGAGAAGTATATACATTTAAGAAACTTTTTTTCACAATTTCTGGAACAGTAAACAGTTTTATATGATTACCAATAGTATAACAAACTTCATAGGATGTCTTTTTTACCCTTGTGATATTACCACTGACAAAACACTTAGTTGTTGTTGCAAAGATTATTCAAGAAAGCCTATTTATCACCTTTTGAAAGAGATCTTCGAGGAAAAGTGTCATTGAATGGTTCCTGTTTATTGGTATTTTTTAAATACAGCATTTTTGGGACAAATCAAATAATTACTGATCCATGTTTTTTTTTCACTACAAAATAGTCCATTTCCCAATCGTCTTGAAGCAATATATTTTCTTGGAATATTTTTCACTTGCAAGGTATGGAAGATAGTCAAAAATTAGTTCCACCCATAAAATTGTTGATACTCCACTGTTGTCTGCTATCACTCTCCGTAACCATTCCAAAAAGAAAAAATATATATCATTTCGTACCCATACGACCCCGACAGCAAAAAGCAAAATTGATATACAGTCAACTCTCGATAATTCGAAGTTGGAGGGACCAATGGAAAACTTATCAAGAGTTCGAATTATCAAGAGGGTAAGAGAAAAAACTCTCCAAATACACGTATTTTTATCTATACGTAAATATAAATATTATACAGAAGTTAAAAGTCCTGTATTGAAAGAATTGAACCTTTTGGTTGGGAGGTTTTGGACCACGCACCATACAGCCCCGACCTTGCTCCCAGTTATTTCCACCTTTTCTGGTACCTCAAACACAGTCTTGGCTTGAAGCGCTTCAGTGACAACGAAGAAGTGAAAGCGGCAGTGAATTCTTGGCTGTCCGACCAGGCGGCAGACTTCTTTGAAGAGGGTTTTTAAAAGGGTTCTAAGGTATGACAAGTGCATTAATAAACTAGGCAACTATGCAGAAAAATAGGCAAAAGTATGTACAATCCTAAAATAAAGGTTTTTTGAAACAAAATGTTGTCGTTATTTTTTTTAAATAAATGGACCTTACTTAAAAAACAGCCCTCGTATTTCTGCATTAATTTATAACTCATTCAGTAGTGGTTAAAGTTATAAATTAACAGCTGTAAACATGAATAAAGAGACAAAGAATTTCCTAAAAACAAAACTTTTAATTGCATAAATCAGAACTAAAAATAAAAGCTAGCAATTGCCTCAAGTAAGTTTCCAAAGAAAGAGAAATATAAAAGTATATAGTCTCTTCAGTGACTAACATAAAAGTGAAACTTTTTTTCCCACTGTCTACAAAAACACGCTGCGTACTGAATTAAAAGCTTAGATTAATAAAAATCACTTCTTTTACAAAAGGTAAAAATGTAAGAACTGCCGAAAGGATCTAAATTAGCCATTTTTATTTATTTTGTTGTTAGTTTTTCTCCTCGTATATTAAAATTCTTTTTGTTCTTGACATATCCTTTATATGCAAATTAAGGGGAATTATTTTCTAAAGGAGGAAATTCTAAGCATTTCTCTAAACCTTCATGTTAAACCAACCGTAAAAGAACAGTAATTTTTTTAGTTTTTATTTTGTTTAAAATTAAGTTGCTATAGTTGTTTTTAAAATATTATCAGGAAAAAAAAACATAATGGTGCATTTTTAAATGTTCTTTTGAATACTTGAAGAAAAATATCTTTCCTTGTGAGTGAATCTTACGTATTTAGATTCAGATGAAAATGAGACACAAAGAGAAAAATGACAGCCCAAAACAGAATCAGGAGAGATTCAAACTGAAAACTGTTTTGTTGCTCAAGGAAAAAGATTTCATCGCTTAAAAATATTAATAAACTGGAGATGAAGAATAAATTCCTTCCTCGTTCAGCTTTAGTTTTTCAAGAAAAATGCCAATCGAGTATTAAACTAAATTGAAATATAACCAAATATTACTGGACAATTTTGTCTCGTAGTTACATAGTAAAGTTGATGCACGTTTAATTCATCGTGACTTTAAGGTATCCGGCTATTTGCAACAACTTTTTTTTTAAAAAAAAAAAGATATAGGGATTTTTCTTTTTTTTTTTTTTTTTTGTGGTTTTTAGATTTTAGTACATTTTAAGAAAAATATGCTAAAATTAAGAAAATTATTATTACTAAAATGAGAAAAAATGGGTAAAAATTTACAAACAATAACATAAACGCTACACATTTTGTACCAAACGTTTATGAACAAATTTTTTTATTTTTCGATTCTGATATGTTGCTATGTTATTCATTTTTGAAATGACTTTCCGGTTAAGAGATATTTTAGTTTTTACAAAACTTTTTTTTTCTCTTGCTTATTACATGAAATTGCTTGAAAAAACGGTGTTTATATTCACATAAAGGGCTGTAAATTTTGTAATTAAACAGTGATTGATAGATCTGAAAGTTAAAACACTTCTATTATTATGCATAGCATACATAAAAAATTTCAGCTAATTATTTTCAAAACTTTTTTAGCAATCGTTGGCCCCATTTGAGCATTTTCAAAAAAACACATTTCGAGTAAAACGCGTTTTAAAGTATGACATCTTGCTTAAACTAATGGTATCTGCTTTTACTAAAACACCTGTAGTTTTTTTCCTATTGAACAGAAAATAATAAACTTGGTATTTTTATAAAGCTAATAAGATAGTCTATAAAATAAAATCATAATAAATATTTGTCAGCTTTTAGCAAGATTCACAATTTTAGGGTAGTCAGATACTTTAAGCGACATTGCAAGTTAAGCACATTACTGTGCTTAACTAGCCACTTCAGATGGTGTAGAGGGGTGTGGGTTCCTGTGTTCCTCGCTCTTACATCTTAATTTTTTTTTTTAAAAAAAATAAGCTTGTTGAAGACTGCGAGAATTTTTGGACTAATTCTGAAACCGGCTTAGAGGTTCGAAAAATACTTACGGACCTCTTATCCCAGGCACACTGTTTAGTTTTTAACGAACCATGACCCGTTTCTAGACCATATACTCAGAGATTTAAATTAAAAATTTAACTCATTTATCTCAAGGAATGTACTGGAGAGGATCACTAAGTGCTCTGATGCATTTGCATAAAAAAATCATCACCTTATGAGCTCATCAATATAACCCTTAAATAATAAAATAGTTTTTTAGTTGATAATTCAATGAATCATGGGGGGTTATCTTCTTTTCCAACTCCTACTATTAGTTTGATCTCTTCCTATATATATGTATATCTTGTTCAAATTTTCAATCGTTAGTAAAATACATTCTATTCATCCATTCAAGTTCAAATACTTTTTTAAAGCTTGTGGGGATGGCACTTGATGTTTATACAGTTTTTTCAAATATTGATTCATTAATTAAATTAAAAAAGGAATAAAAAGTAACAAACAAAAATAATAGTCTAACAGCATATATAGAAAGGAAAACCGTTCGTTGTGTTCCTGTAGCACGATGGATAGCGCATTGAACTTCTAATCAATGGAATATTTTTTTGAGAATGTAATTTCGTTTTAATAAACTGTTTTATTTGAATGATTAAATTTGATTAATGAATAAACAGTAAAAAACAAACAAAATAGTCCAATAGACCATATATAGAAAGGAAAATGGAAAATGGCAAGGAAAATCACTTTCTATTTTGTCACTTAATATTATGATTCTGTCATATGTATATACATATTTATATTAATTGTAACTATTTAATAAAAAGTAATTAGAGTAAAAATTTTCTTTGTTTACCTAAGTAGGAATTGACTTTAAAAAAAAATTTTTATATCAGTTGTTTTAAAATAGCAAAGGGGATATCTCGGATAATATTCAATATTTTTTCTTCGGCTACTTTCTCCTTTCATATTTTAAAATTCTTTTTTAGTTTGCATGATTTTTTTGTATTGGAGATTTTTACTGTGTTGGTTTATTTGCAAGAAGGCTCTGATAAGGTTTTATTTTCCTTTTCTCTTGTCCTATATACTTTTGTGGGAAAATTATTTTTAGCTCTGTATGTTTGTATTATTTAGTTATGTATGTCTACTGTGAAATTACCTTTACTTTGAATGAATTTAATTTACTGTGTAGTTCTATAAATAATTTTAAAATCTCTCTAAGATTTTATTAAATAAAGTCTAAATATGGGGGGGGGGCTTTGCAGGGTAGGTCTAAACCTCTTTTGGTTGATCTCAGTTCCTTTGGTCATGCCATCTGTAGGTTTGAAGTCTAGCATTAATAAACAAATCAGTTTAGCCTTGTGGCTAGATTTCTGCATAGTAAATTTTCACAAATATTTGCAATCGATATTAACTATTTCTGTGTTAATTACTCATGCAGAAATATATAAAGTGACATAACGTATGCAGTGAACTGTTGTAATGTAAAACTGAACTTTCTTTTACATTATATTATAGAACGAATGATTCGCATTCAATAAAATTCGTTCAAAAATACTTCTCATGCATTTTTTTTATTTCAATGATAAATATTTTTTGAAAAGAGAACATATGTAGTTATTCATCATTGATAATATTAGCGTTTATAAAAATATATCAATAGTTATTAACAACTAATAAGCTAATTTTAAAGTATTTAGTCTCGTTGTCTTTAATCTTATACTAATACCAATCACTACAAACATACGATCGTATATCAGCAGGGGTTACAAACTAATCATTATAAAATCTTTAAAATCTCATACACTACTTAATCTCGTAATTCCTTAATCTTGTACTAATAGATTACAAAATAATGAGAGATTACAAAATAATGAGAATGGATTATTTAATGTCATATTTATTGCAATAAATTAATATTAAAACATCCTTGCTCATATTTATGAACTACGAACTAATCATATTCCAAACTCGTAAAGACTTTTAGATAAATACTTCTAATGTGATGAATTTTAAAAGTCATATTCTCTTTCGCTAATATTTAAAATCTCAATAAATCTTACTATTTTAATACGAAATTAAACGCGCATCTTGAAATGTCGTATTTGCAAGATTTTTTCCCGTTTAAAGACCTAAAGATAATTTTTTTTGGTTAATTAATTATTCATTAAATCTCTACTTTAAAGAGATTTAACTGAGACTTGATTTGTTTACAATGTAAAAGGAAAGATGCGGGAAATTACTAAAACTACATGAAATGCTCGATGTTCAAAAATGACCAATGACTTGAAAAATAAATTAAAGAAAAACAGAAGGCGGTAAAAATGTACGGGTTGCTGCATACTGCTGTGGTTACCAGAAATTTATTCTTACAGAGTTCCAAAATTAGTTACAAAGTTCGTCAATAGGTCGTACTCTTTGTATGGGCAAAAATATAAAACATTTTTTTATGTTCACACCGTCAGATCGGAATTCTGTAATTCGTTCTGCAGTCTGGCGTCTGCTTCGAAAAGGGTTTACGCGTTGGAGCAGTGAATATTTTTTGTTTTAGAATTTCATCACTTGGACCATGTCTTGTTGCAACAAAACATAGTTTCCTAAGAAAATTCAACATCAGAAATGGACTGGTAAATAGTACCAAAAAAACAGTGTTCGAAAGATTTCAACGTACTGGGAATGTTGACTGCCAATTGTAGCAGTTACAGAGATGAATGTTTCAGTTGTTCAATACGCCATCCCCCCCCCCTCCAATCCAATGCTCAACAATCATTGTGATTACAAAATTCATAAGCAAAGTAGAATGGAATGGCCTCCCTATTTCACACCTTTAATGCCATGCGATTTTTTTTTGGGAGTACGTGAAAGATCAGATGTATCATTAATATCCACAAAGCATAGCTGAATTAGAGCATTACGTTTTTGACGCATGTCAAACTATCCAACTGAAGTGTTTACACAGGTGTCGACCAATTTTGCCCTCAGACTGCACCATGTTATTGCTGAAAATGATGATTATTATGAAAAATTGTTATACGGTTCTTTTTCAGTCAGAAGCCCCATCTGTTGACGAACTTTGCAACTGATTTTGAAACTTGATGAGAATAAATTCACTTGTTACCAAAAGAACAATGCAGCAAATTGCACATTTCTATCGCCTTCAATTTTTTAAAAAATTTTTTTTTTTTTCCTAATTTTCGGTCATTTTTTAAACAACTGGCAAAGGAATTTGAACTATATTTCAAGTTAAAAATACAAAAACTACAATGTATACTCATTCATTATTCTTTTTATATTTAATTGACTGATTGGAGGACTGATTTTTTAAATAAATTCTAGTTCATATAGGTTTAAATTTTAGTAAAAAAGAAATCATTCATGCAGCAAACTTCTGTAGCGGTACCATCTATATAAGCCAGTAACTACCTCCGCACCACGGTGATCATTTTGGTGTAGTGGATAAGTTACTCGGCTTCGGATCCAAAGGTACTGGTTCTATCCTACAGGATAAGCGCGCCACTTCACTTCCTTAGAAAAGACAATTGAGAAGACATAATTGTATTTATCAAGGAAGAAGGAGCTCGGAACAGACGTTTCGATGGTTGAACAAAAAAGCACTTAAACATTATTTTTTAATCCCGATTATCAATTTTCGTAAAGAATTTAAAAATCTAATAACTGCAAAATTACAAATTATGATCTAATGTAAAATAGAAATATATATTTCTATAATAAAAAAAGGATCATTCCTATCTTACATATTCAATTAACGTGGATTCTGTAATTATTGTGTTTTAATTAACATCTCTTAATGCCATATTGTAATAATAAATAATTTATGAGTAACGGAGTGTAATAAATAATTATAAGAATCAGTATAAATGTGCTTAATACTTTAAACATAGTTTTTATTGAAGATTTATATTTATTTAATTAAACGATGCTCATTAATGATGTATTTTCATTTCTTTAAAAAGTTATGTTTCTTTAATTTACCCTCCAGTTTTCTTTACAGTGTGACGAAAATTAGTATCATCGTTAATGATTCAAAAATAATCCAATTAAAAATTTTGTTTTCCTTAATTACCTTAATGAACATATTAAATTATTCCGAAAAAGAAATTTCACTGCGTTGTGGATGCTTTTTTCCCGGCACCCTAACTTATTTCTCAGCGAAATATGAGCCTAAATATCATATTAATCAAATTATAAATGAAATGAAACAATAAATTTACTTTTTTGAAAGAAAACTCTAACCATTTTCCTGTTAAAGCCTATTTCCGATTAATGTGTAAGAGCAGAATTCGAATTCAGAATTCAAACTGGTGCCTAATTAATAAGTCAAGTGACCAAATAAAGTACATTTGCAACGTTGAGGAACTTTGAGACGTCATTGTATCCGAACTAACAATAGACATTGCCTTAGATTAAATAGTTTTTTATTCGTTATGCACATGGAACAGTAATCTTAATAGAAAATTCCATATTATACATAGGGTGATTTATAAGAAAGTATACAGTTTCAATGCACTATAAATTAAGAACAATTTAAGATATTCTAAGTTACTTGTAACAGAATTGTGGGATTATTTAAAGTTTCGTTAGAGACAGCGCCATTTGTTGCATGTGTGAATCCTCAGTCACATGACATGCATTGAACCAATAATCCATTTCTGCCCAAATGCGTGTTAAAGGGTATCCGACTGGTTACGACAACTTTTTTTTAAAGGAGATATGGGGATTTTTTTGTTGTTATTTTTAGATTTGTTTAGAGCATTTTAAGAAAAATGTGCTAAAATTAAGAAGAGAAAAAGAAATTATTATTACTAAAATGGAAAAAATAGGTAAAAATTGACAAAAAAATAACATAAACGTGGTCCATTCCGTACCAAAGGTTTATGAATAAATTTTCAATTTTTTTCAATCTAATGTGTTGCTATATTATTCATATTTGAAATGACCTTCAGGATAAGAGATATTTTTTTTACAAAAACTAGAGCCCTTTATCTCGGTTACAATATGAAAATGCTTAAAAAGACAGTGATTATATTCACATAAGGGAGTGTAAATTTTGTAATAAAACAGTAATTGATAAATGTGAAGATTAAAACAATTCTACTATTATACAGAACTTACAGAAAAAATTTCAGTCAATTATGTTCAAAACTTTTTTAGCAATCGCTGACCCCGTTTGATTATTTTCAAAAAATCACATTTCGAGTAAAACGCATTTTAAAGTGTGGCATCTTGCTTAAAGTAATGGCATCTGCTTTTACTAAAACACTTGTAGTTTTTGTTCTAGTAAACGGAAAATGATAAACTTGGTATTTTTATAAAGCTAATAAGATGGCCCATAAAATAAGATCATAAAAAAACTTGTCAATTTTTGGCAAAATTCCCAGATTTATGGTAGCCGGATACCTTAAGATATTTGAATCAAGTCCATTGATAGCGATTATGATACTCTGTTTTAGCTCTGCTATATCAACAGGAAGGGGAGGAATGAATACCTTGTCCTGTACGTGGTCCCACTGGAAGAAATCCCAAATTGTTATGTCAGGTCTTCTGGTAATCACTGGATAAGTGGCATGTTGTAGTTTGCGATCCGTCCAATCCATCGGTGAGGAAGAAGTTCCTCGAAGTAATCTCGCACGTTGTTCAACCAGTGGGGTGGTGCATCTTCCAATATTGGAAAATGTTGTAAAACTTGTCCTAGAACTGTGGCATCAACCAAAGATTTAACATGTCCAAAAAAGTGCAAAACGTCACGTGACATTTTGTTAAATACAAGAACTCAAAAAGCTTTTTCCACTCTGAACACCACCGTTTTGACTGACTGGTCTATTGCCTACGTCACTTCTGTCAGACGCGAGACACAAACTTTACGAATATATCTACTTTACGGTTTACTGAGGTGGTGCTTATCTTTGTTTTTTACTGTTTTACAGCAACTGGAAAGTGTAAACTTCTTTATGAATCACCTAGCACATTTTATATATATATATAGTCCATATATATATATATTTCAAAAATATACTAAAAATAGTTATATACCTAAGATAACTATCGTCATAATAGAAAAGATTTAGCCACAGAAATACTAAAAGCAAACTCCAGCCTTAGGAACTAGGAATGCAGGTTTAAACAAAGTGTTCTGGCCAGCCAACCTTCACCTGAATTTGCCAGTATTCTGGCCATAGGGAAAGCAATAAATTTCTAGAGAAGTTTAACTATATTATAGATAAAACCATAATCAATTAATGTAATACTATAATGTTATAGCCTTTAATAATTACTAAAATATTTAAAATCAAAGCCAAACTCATAGACTTACCATGTGAATACATATTCGCCTCTTATGGACAATAACAGTAACGCATATAATTATTATGTATTGATAAAGTAGCAATATTACTATATATATATATATATATACTTTTAAAATTTCTACATTTTATTTTAAAAATTTATAGAAAATAAAAATACCATCCATACATAAAAGATTAATTTTTAATAAAATATATTACAAAATTATTTAGCTAGAGGCGCCATCTATCTATAAACTGTACAACTGAAAAAACTTTTTTTATTTAACTGCTATATAACTTTTTATAAATTTAAGAGGGTAACTGTGTTCTATACAATGTTTAATAAAGTTATTAATATTTAAATATATATTAGAGTTATAACTAACTAATACCTTGTTACGATAAATATAATTCAAAATAATATTTCGATATACTGAAGTAGATAAGTTTGAATTCCAGGAAGGAACTTCAAGAATGTTAAAATTAAAATCATCTCTTTTATCATAAATATTGCTATGTAATTTATAGTCCTTAATATATAATGATACATCCAAGTAATTAGTTTTAACAGGATTATTATTAATTTTAAGTAGCTTTAAATAACCCGGATAAAAATTGATATTGGGATTATAATTATTATTTTTACCAAAAATAATTAGGTCATCTATGTATCTAAAAATGTAATAATCATTATTAATAATATAATTATTTTCGTAAAAGTGTAAATATAAACTAGCCAAACTATTGCTAGCAGGGCCACCTTGAGGCAAACCTTTGGTTTGTTTGTACAGAGAACCATTAAAATTAATGTAGTTTTCTTTTAGGACAAAATTTATTAGAGTACTAAATTTTTGTAAATTAATATTAAGGTTATAATTTCTATTATTATCTAAAATTACCCTAATATTACATCATTGATATCAATAGAGTTAAAAAGATCTTCAAAGTCATAACTATGAACTGAATAAGTATTTTTATCTTTAAAAAAATCTATAATTTCTTTACTATTTTTAATTATAGCTTTATTACATTGCTTATTGATGAATTCTTGCAAAATATTGTGCAGCATTTTGCCTGCAGCAGTGATATAAGTTTTAAAACCATTTGTTACTGTTCTAAATTTAACAGGATTTTTATGAAATTTAGGTGTTAAAAATATATATGGAAACTTAATCTTATGAATGGAAACATTCAATTTCCTGTATATAGCAGTGATTCGATTAGTAATTTCTTTATCTGACAATTCCAATCTATTGAAAGATTTATTGTTTAAAAAATGTTCATTAATCATAGTATTATAAAAATACTTACAGATAATATACTTATATATAATACTTTTACTTATATATATAATACTTATATATATATATATATATTATAATATAATAATCAGCTTGAGATCTCTAACTGAAGCATCTTCACGGCTATACTTAAAGGCACTTTACTAATACCTCCAGACGTAACTCAGGAATTCTACTTTTCGTGCGTGCAAGAGAGAGCCGGTTATCTACTAATCTCACCCGTTATTCTCTGAGAATAATAGCTTCTAATTCGTCACATATCTCTTTCCTAACATCCACTTATAACCAGTGCCGGTTCATCCATTGGAAGCTGAAGGGCCCGGTGAAGCTGGACTTAACCAGATACTCTTGTTATAAATTTCGATCTGCCATTGCCAAGGGGGCCTGTAAATCTTCTGCACCCAGGGCCCGAAATGAGTTTTAAATCGGCACTGCTTATAATTATCATATAGCAGATATTGATGAAATTTCATATGAATGTACCTTCATAGCAGAAAAAGACATACCCCCCTTTCAAAAATCATTTTATGTAAGCATGATTATCAGTGAAATTTATCGGCAAGAATGTACTACAAAATACATGTTGTGATATCCAACTAAAGATGAATCTAATAGGTAATGTGATCTCTCTTACATCCAGACAAGTCGCATAGCGTGAAGACATACAAGACAAGAGACAATTAGGAAGTCCCTGTGGCAATTGATTCCCCTTCTGTAGCAAGGTAGTTTCTAGCTTTGGCAAGGTTCTTGGAGAGAAAAGGCTAAATACAATTATGGTTCCAAAAGTGTTCCAGACATACTGCGTAGGGTTATATGGCTGACCAATACATGGGGCAAATATCCGTGATTTCAGATAATTGCTGAACACAATAGCCCTGTGGGGAAGAACCTTATCGTCTGAGAGCAACTACGCCCCTGAAAAGCAGAATTTTCCTTTGTATACCTCATATAACAGTTAGGTAGCCTTTATCAAACATATACAAGGGTGTACTGTCGTCCAACCTAATATCAGACCAAACCATTACATCTCCATCACCATAATGATCCTTTTCACTGATGAGGTACGCATGGTATTGCATCCCAGATTTTTTCAAGATACAAATACGCTGAGAATCAGTGTAAAAAGCACAGTACTCCACTGAAATCTGGTCCAAGGTGTGTGTTGTTTGCTCCATGTTAAGCAAACACTTTTGTGTGCTACAAGTAACTGATTTTATGGAATACAGCCCTCTCTCATTAAAGTTTCTAGCAACTATATACAGAGAAATCCGGGTTTCAGCTCACGTGAAAGCTGTAATGTTGTAGAATTCTTGTGTCACTTCGTTAAAAGTACCAAATAAGGGTCATCTTTCTTTGTTCTGGATCTTAATCGAACTTGTTCAAGTTTTCTCAATTTGGATCCAATATTCTGAAATTTTTTCCACAAATTGTAGACGGCAGGGCATTCTGGGAGTTCTGTAGAAATCTGCGCTTGTAATTGGAGGGCTTCAAATCTAATGAGAACTTTTCATCTCATTCCGTCAATCATACATTCGTGGTTACTCACTTAACCTCTGATACTTTATAAAATTTACTTAATTTTTGCAAGAAACAAAGAGGATGTTGTGGAGGTGTACATATAGACTACAACCCTTCATGCGCTCAATAAATACTCATCTTAAGCTTTAATTTTGAATATTTGCAATTTTTCCTTCGCATAATTCAATACTTTTTAAAAATAAGCATAACTTGTGCAAGTTACCTAAATCTAAGTTTTGTACACAAGTCTAGTTTCCTTACAATAACTCATTATTTCGAAAGCTTTAATAAAAAAAAGTAATTTTAAACTATTTAAATATAAAATATCGAACTCAAAGATGATTTCTTTCTGTTGATAGGAATTGTGATTTTTTTAAGAACCACATTATTTGCTTATTTTAATTAAAAAACAAATTATCTATCTTTTTATGTAAATAATATTTATATTATTACAAATTGTCACAAATACAAGTATTTGCTATGTGTATAATCTATTTTTATAAAGGAAAGATTACCTTGGGAAATTTTGTTTTCATGTTATGATATAAAACTGTTTGCAATATATAAATACAATTCAAGAACTTTTCAATAAAGCGCAATGTTGACTCTATTTATCCATCATTTTTCTGAAATCTAATATCTGTTTTTCTTTTGAAATATGTTCTCTTTTCTTTAAGTAAAAAATAAAATATTTAACTTTCTCAGATACATTTTGTAACGCTAGATTCTTAGATATAAAATATTCAATAAATACCATTGAAAGCCCTAAAGCTTCTTTTCATAATGTTAAATATTTCAAAAAACGAAAAAGAAAGACTTGCATGCTCCCATTTTATTTACATTTAAAATGAACAAACTTTTAAGTTACTTTACGAGCAAATAGATAAGGCTAAAAACTATCTAACTTGAAAGCAATAAATTTATCCTTTTATATCAAGAGGAATACTTGTGCTATCAGAATTAAACTACTTCTTTATTTACTAAAAATCTTTCAAAAAATGAATAAAAAGAGTAGTATCTAATCACTAAATCATAACCTTATGTTTCGTTTAAATGTAAAGGGATCACAAAGAAAAATAATTCCCTTCCTTTAAAGTGAGTGAGAGAATATTAACGTCGCACTGATTAGCAACACGAGGGCTTTTGGCGACGGTCCGCGTAATTTTGAACCATGGTCAAGTAACGCGGACGACACCTGAGCTGGCCCCCTCTCCTAACTACCACACCACACCAACGAGATGACGTTTGAGCTCTCGACAGATATAACGTGCATCGCTCCCCTACACGGTGGGTCTTTAGTGGTACTGGGATCGACATGCTAGCCATGATCCGATGCCTAGACCGCTCGGCCACCGCGGCCCCCTTTCTTTAAAAGAAAGAGTTTTAGGTTAAATTCAAACCACAATTACAATGTAAAGCCCGTAAACAGAAACATGAAATCTCGGTATACTTAAATGAGTGAAACTTTAGATTTTATTTTATAAATCACAATCAAATGTTTAAGTAAGAAATACATCATTGACACTTGTAGAAAAGGAAAGTACTCAGAGGTCTGTTAAGATTGCATGATGAAAACCCCAGTTTGCATAACCAGCGCGGAAAAATTTGCACTTGGAAAATTATGATTCGAATGCCATTCGAAATAATGTATTTAAGGGGAAAATCTATCTCAAGTATGTGTCAACATAAACAAATTATAGAATCAAAGTGCGCCCCCCTCAGTTTGGTGGTTATGACATACGGTTTGTTATCGAGTGGGCTCGGGTTCGAATCCCGAATAAGAAGTGGATGTATCTTCGTGAAAAGAAGTCAGACTCTCTCGCCTGAAATTGACCCCCGTCTTGAATGGAATGCAGTGCACCCCTTCTGTTCTATGCTGGGATCGTTGTTTGTTTAATAAAGTCTCTATTCTTCTATGATTGTATTGTATATGTTTTTGTTCAACTATCTCTCGTCTTCTATATATATCCCAGGATAAAACACACGACACAACAACATAGAATCAAAGTAAACGCAAAATATGAAAATTGGAAAACTCGGTTCCCATATTATTTCACATATGAATTTCTTTAGAACAACAACTCAAAATTTAAGCAAATGCTTTCATTAAAATAATAATATTAATGCAATAAATGCACTTAAGAAACAATTAATGATATTGTACGGTAAGTCAATTTTTTAACAATATTTCTTAAACTTAGTCCTTTTTACCGTTGCGGAGTTAGGGAAAATTCTGGTGACATTCTTTCAAGCAACTTAATGCCACAATAGTGAGCGCGAAAAAGCATTATCCTCAGCAATCCAATCTCTACAGTAGAGTGTGCAATTCTTCATAAAAAAAATTTAATGATAAAATAAGACAAATTTTATATAGAAGTTGAAATTTATCTTAATAAAATTCCAATGATTTGGAATTACTTTCTTTTTGAGGGTTAACTTTTTATGTATGAATTGTGCTCTTTATTTATTAGTTCTAAATATTCTAATTTAAATTGAAACATGCTCATATAATTGAACATTAATCATATGAACGAAATTCAATAAGAGGGGGGGGACACAAAGATAACCAGAATTTATTTGCGTTATTTTTTTTTTTTTTTTTGCACTTTTACTGAACTCTACATTAACTCCCTTCAAAGTATTGTCCATGTACATTAGTGCACTTGTATATGGACAAAACTTTGAAGTATTGTCAAGTACACTCTTTCCACTGCTCAAAAACAGTTCTAGAACTCTTCAGGCAGGATACTGTTCAAAGCCGTTAGCGTGTTTCCTTCGATTTCATCCACATCAGGGAATATTTTTCCTTTCAGACTTTTCTTCTTCCGTGGAAGCAAAAAAAAAGTCCGATAGAGCCAGATAGAGTGAGTAGGGGGGGATGATGCACAAGCACCAAGTTATTGTTTGTCAAAAACTTTCCGAGCATCAAAGCTGTGTGAGCTGGAGAATTGTCATGAACGTACTCCATGATACGCTCGTTTCTTCAGAAATTTGGTCAATGGTCTTTCAATGATCTTCATCGATTTCACGCTTGATTTCGGAAATGTTTTAGTTATTTCTTCCTGTCGAAGGACACACGTGATGTAACATGTCTTCAGTTGACATGATGCCGGATTCGAAATGAGAAAATTACTCGTAGACCTGTGACTTTTCCAAAGCGTCATTAAAGACATGCCAAAGCATTTCAACAGTCTTTGTTGCAATTCTCTCAAACAGAAAGTGTGGCCGCGGTAGCCAAGTGGTCACGGTATCGGATCATGGCAGGCAAGTCATGAGTTCGAGCCCAATACCACTAAAGACCCGCCATGTAGGGGAAGGATACAAGTTAAATCTGTCGAGAGCTCGAACGTCCTCCCTCTGATGTGGTGTGGTAGTTAGGAGAGAGGGTGGCAGCTCAGGTGTCGTCCTCGTTACTTGCCCATGGTTCAAAATTACGAGGTTCGTCGCCAAAAGCCCTCGTGTAGCTGAACAGTTAATATAGTAGTAGTATATAACAGTAGCGAAGTTAATATTCACTCACTCCAACATAAAGCAAAGTTTCTCACACACACTTAGTTCTTTGGGGCCAGTCATCTCACTAATCGCAGGGTGGAAACAGGAATGCGCACATCAGTGCGCCACACAACCAATCCATTTAACACCAGCACACTTTAGCTTTCTAATGATCGTGGAAGACCTTCAACTAATACCTCCTCACAGAACAATTTTTAACTACAAATCATGCGAGCGCAACAGTTTGGTTCCGTTTCTTTTGGGGTCCCCCCCCCCGCTCGTATGTGGGATGTTGCAATTCCGATACTATAACATCATTACGATTAATATTAGTGATTAATATGCAAAAGAAATTATACTAAAAATTTCAAACTATATATAAAATGAATCAATTCGAATTAAAAATATAGTTTTGCTTTATTAAGAATAAAGTGAAAATATATAGTTCTTATTAAAGAGTTTTTACGATTGATTCCACCATGGTGGCCTCACCATTTGGCGAGGGAGAGTGGCCTCAGTTGCCAAATGGTCAGGTCATGGACCGTGGCGTGTGTGGTGTGTGTGTGTGTGTGTGTGTGTGTGTGTGTGTGTGTGTGTGTGTGTGTGTGTGTGTGTGTGTGTGTGTGTGTGTGTGTGTGTGTGTGTGTGTGTGTGTGTGTGTGTGTGTGTGTGTGTGTGAAATCGAGAAAGAAGTTCTGACATGGCATTAATTAAATCTACCTAATTTGTAGACGCTTAGATACACTTATTTCCTTAGATCTTTTCTAAGCACAGATAATTTATTCACAAACTCTTTATTTTTAGTTCTAGGATTCTTACTCCGGAAACACTTTATTTTTGAGGAATTATAATTTGAAATATATAATTTACCATAAAAGATTCTTATCACTAAAGTAGGTAGACTTTTCAGAAGAAATTCGCTTCAATACAGGATATTATGCTTTTAATAATTCATCGGTACTTTACTACAATGAAAAGGATTAAAATAATTTTAGTCACGAACAAAACCTTTTCGCAAAAATATTAAGCGTACTCTTCGTCTAATATAACATACAGAATCATTTCACGATATGAAACCATTGAATATTTATGTGCCATAATTACATGAATAATTCTAAATACTTTTGCGTTCAAATCATAGTACATAAACGTAATTGTAATTTCATAGTTACTCGACTTGCGTGTGGATGAAGATACGTGACTGGGAAAAGGAAAATTTCAATGATATTTATATAAAATTTATTTGAATACAACTATTAGAATGAACTGTGTGTGATCAAGACAATTTTTTCCTTCGTTTCTATAAGAACGTTCTAAGGGAAAGTTCTTGTGTTTCTTAAAAGAATGTCGCGAAAAAAAGTTTGTTTAGAATTTGCAAGAGTTTAATAATTAATTTTATTATATATCGTATAAATCTAACTATAATATATATTTTCTATAACCCGAATGTACATTTTTCCTTTAAAAATTTACCCAAAATTTCAAAATTGTATGTAAACCGAAATGAGAGGGAAAAAAGAGATTTCAGTTCACTTTCATTTTTAACGTGTCGCCATGAGGAAGAAAATACTGTTAAATGCGGAAAAACTCAAATTGCTATAAAGCAGTGGTCTTCAAACTTTTTCAGCTCACGGAACCCCTAGAAGGTGTTTCGTGGAACCCCTAGAACTTGATGTTCTCGTGGAACCCCTAGAACTTGATGTTCTTGTGGAACCCCTAGAACTTGAATGTGTTATCGTGGAGCCCCTGGAAATTGAAGTTGTTCTCGTGGAGCCTCCAGAACTTGAAGGTGTTCTCGTGGAATCGATAAAACTTGATGTTCTTGTGGAACTCGTAGAACTTGAATGTGTTCTCGTGTAACTCCTAGAACTTGAAGGTGTTCTCGTGGAACCCCTAGAACTTGATGTTCTTGTAGAACCCTTAGAACTTGAATGTGTTCTCGTGGAACCCCTAGAACTTGATGTTCTTGTAGAACCTTAGAACTTGAATGTGTTCTTGTGGAACCCCTGGAACTGGAAGTAGTTCTCGTGGAACCCCTAAAACTAGAAAATGTTTTCATAGAACCCCATTCTTACACACACATACTAAGAAGAACAGAGAGAGAGAGAGAGTTATAGATACTTGACGCAAATGAAAGTAAAAAAAGTTTTACATTTATTATTAACAATTCTAATCTAATTTTTAATGTAATATACTCATTAATAATATTAATTTGTGATCAAAACTGCCACCTACCCATACATCATATTTAGTAATTGGGATATGTGCTTACTTTTTTTCACACAAACTGTCGAAGTCTAGGTCTATTGAGATTAAACACAATAAATCGCATTACATATCCTGAGTTTAATTTTTTTTGTAGCCCACTCACAGTGAGAAATATATTCTCCTTAAAGACAATGTTCTGAATGGCATTAAAATATTTATAGCTATAAGAGAAATACTGTGTATTTTGCATGCATTTTCAACATAAAATTTAGGAGCTTTTCTTGCATAAACTTAGATTTTAACATCTAATCTCTCAATAAGTTGTTTCCTGTCCTTCATTATATGTGTGCTTTTCCACAAATGCAAAAAGATGCATTTTCCTTTAGAAAATTATTTAGTTTTGCAAGAAATTGTGCTAATTAACGAGTATAAAATTATTTCGTGGAACCCGAGGTAGTAAACAATAGAATATTCACTATCTAGTAGGAAGTATACATATAAAGATAAAACATTTTAATACTCTTTTATTATATTATGACAAAAGTTTAAAAAATGTTGCAAAATAAAGTTATTATTCATAAATAAAATTTTCAGTTTTAAATAATAGGATGAGCTTTAATTTCTAGAAATTATACAAACTGCATGGAAAACGTCAGTCCATTTTGCATACATACTTATGTTTCTTTTCAATTTTTTTATTGTGACTCGTGGAACACAGTTTGAAGCCCACTGCTATAAAGTAAAACATCTGGTGTCAACGGCTTCATTTCTGGAGAGAAATTCTCTGAAACTAATACATTTTTACCGTTCATTTATCTTGTGCACTGCCTGCTCTAGGCAAACTTTCAGCACCATATTTTTGTTGTAAAATAAGCAGGAAA